>JACEFZ010009704.1:175000-265921 GCA_014155875.1 Cepaea nemoralis | reverse complement strand
TGTTAACAAAGTCTGTGAAATTTTGATTTGTCTCGGGCCCACAAAAATGTCTAAACTTTTTTCCAACCCATGCTCAGTGATTTGGGAAATTTAGTCAGAAAACGTTGACGTAAGATAGGGTAGTTTTTCCCTTTCTTTACGGGTTTAAATTAAACATTGCTTCTGGGGCCCTTTTCCCTTTAAATACTCGCCCAGTCTAATTGCGTACCGTTTTCTGGGATGTAATACCTTCACTGATGCTTCAAAATCCGAAAGATAGGCCTAAGGCAACCCCGGGTCCGAAAAATATGGCATTTTTAATCTCTGGGGACGCCCTGCGAGGGTTTTTACTTTCCCCACTTTGCCCCCTTTCCCGATGCAAATTCAAAATTTTAATAGCAATTTCTGTTTCCATTTTAAAATCTTCTTTTTCTAAATTTTCCCAAATTTCAGTGTCTCTCTCTCTTTCCGGGTAGACGTTTTTTGGTTCCTTTTCCCGCCTGTTTTTGTTTTCCAGCTAACTTTTCTTCCTGTAGACGCTTGGCTTCCATTTCAGCCTGTCTTTGTTCTCTCTCAGCTAAATTTTCTTCCTGTAGACGCTTGGCCTCGAGTTCTGCCTGTCTCTGTTCTCTTTCGGCTTGTCTCTGGCCTCTTTCAATCTGTTGTTGTTCTTTTGTTTCGGCATACTCTTGTAACTCTTTACCTTTCAGGCCTATTCTTTCACCTGCTTCAATATAGTCCATTAAAGTAGGCATCTTGTACTTGTGGACACGTTGCTGTCTGTCAGGCAATTATAAATGTAAAGACTCTGCTACTAGTCTTTGTGTGCCCTCCCTAAGTACACCACTACTCCTTGTGTACGTCAATTCGTAGTGCTAAAATATCACTCTGTACTCACCCAGTCACTCTATAAGCACTAGGTAGTGAGGGGGGAAGTATCACCTATACTCCCTTATATCTATATATCTATGACCAAAAGTTCATAAAGTCCTGGAAATATGTTAAACATACATATAAATACATATACAAACAAATGGATGATAACACTAAGTGATGACTATCCAACGCTAGACTTCACAAGCTGAGTACACGGAGACGATGATGACAACAGAAATAAACACAGTAAAACCACAAGCTTGTGTAGGGACATCCACAGTGCGCGTAATATATAAATTTAAACTGACAAAGACCACTAGACAGCAGAAATGACGAAAGATCACAATAAAAACATATATCCGAAACACAACAAATATCATATATAATATAACGAAAAGAAAGAGAGAAAGAAAAGGAATATACTGAAAATATACACAGATTTGACGTCAGACAACTCGGCTCTAGATATTGGTTAAGACTATTTCAATGCCCCTGCACGATACGTCAACTCATTAACGTTTTTCTTACAAAAATATCGTAAGCACCAGAAGACTAATAAATTATTGTGCTGTATCCCGACTCTCGAGAAACACCCCAACAATTCCCTACTCTTGACAAACACTGGACCACATACAAATAATTGCGTGACACCCGACAACAATAAATATGACGATGGGAGCAAAACAATAAAAAATAATAATGTGTAACTGGTTGGCCGACAAATATGGGCCTATTAATCCGTCGCCAAAAGTTCTTTTTATTCAGTCACCAAAGTGTTTGTTCGTTTTAATCGTTATTCGCAATCCGCTGGAAATGTCTACGACGCTAGATTTCAAACCGACTTCTTGTTTTGTTGAGTGGTTATTGAATTCACGTGGTGATCAAAAGTTCCAACTGTCGACAAAAGTTGAAGATGATAGTGATATCCAAACTGTTCTCTCGATATGTTGTTACTTTCGTTGCGGAGATGGCGCTTCGCTGTATCATTAAAGGAGAATGGCAGCCAATGTTCAGCGCTTTAAATTTTTGGGTATATAAATCCTTATTGGCAAAGCAATACAACCATGGTTGCGATGATGAGACGTTAAAACTGTTTGCTCATAACAGAATAATGATGACAATAATAGGACAGTTCAACAAAGGCGAAACATAAAATCTGGCTTTCTTTCAAAACAACTTGTTTTGTTCATTCACAATGAGTCCTCTTGACCACACTAGGCCGTGGACATTTTTCTGAGTGACTGCTTACTGTTAAACAGCCTTCCTTCCAAGGTCAACCTAATTCTCTTTATCACTCTCAGTGAAAAATTCCTCCGTAAACCAGTTTTCACACAAACTTGACAGCCCCACCCGGCTGCTATATTAACTTCGTGGAAAATCACACTTTCCACTGCTGCCCTAGCACGGCTGTGGTAGGGGTTAACGTAACTTTCCCCTCGTACCTGGACGCTGGTGTCTCCAACCCGTCCTATTTACTGCGTCGAAAATCTTGACCAGTCAACTTGCGACAACACGGTGCGCTTGCCTCGCACACACACACACCTGTCAATTATCTTTGGTTCCCAATCCTGTCATTATCACCGACAGCGGATGTTCTACACACACACACGCTGCCCTCGCCACTCTGGATTCAACACTGGTCTTTTAGTTTCAGCCCTCCTGCCTGGTATCAAATTTACCTGTCACCGTAATGGACTCTCCCGGTTAGTCTGTATGGCGTGTCTTTATCACCGACTTTTGTGCTGCCGCTGCACCCCCACTCGCTTTAGCGATATGGTTGGTTCCAAATCACCTGTAGTGGACTTCACTTGAACTGTCTGCTAGCTTGTGATTTCCGCCGCGTACCCCTCCCCGCGCGCTGACAGTTTTTTTTTCGATGTGGCGTCTTACACACACAAAAGAATTGCTGTTAATCTCGTGACGCAGTACTGTCTAAATTGATGGCACGAAGACACCGATAATAACTCCTCTCTTTCAGCGAAGAGCCCACAAATATCTCAGAATGACACAAATGTCTATAATGCAATGGGTTTCTCAATATATCCCCCGTCGTTTCTTGCCAGGACAGTCCCCAGATGTTCTTGATCGGACGTAGCCTCCAGATACTCCTTACTAAGTGACGAGCGCCCCAGATGTCACACGTCGTTCTGATGATAATATCACGAAGTTCTTACGATGATATGCTCATGATATTATTGTGTGATGGTCGTTGTCTAGGTAACGATACTCATGGTGTGTCAATGGAGATATCTGTCTTGCAATGTAACTCACCCCCGCAGTGCATATTCACCAGGCATTAAACAAGATTCCGTTGGCGCACATAATCCTTTATTACAGAAATAAGACGGACAAACGGAACATGTTTATACATCCAGAAACATAATGTAATCCATAGAATATAAATATCCTCCTCACAATTTAACCAGCACACATCAATGCCTTCTCACGGCTGGCTTCTAATCTCAATCCTCAAGACAGGTAATCCAGCTACAATCCACGGCTGGATCTCCACAATACAACCCACACATTGGGTTGGAGCCACTGCTCAACTATAGAACCCACTCTGGGTTTAGGTCGACACTCAATACAGAACCCACTCTGGGTTCAGGCCTGTCTTCACAACTACCAGAACAACACAACACGGAGCTCTCTCTTAAACGACCTGACCCGCAGTCGGTCTCTTCTCTCACTGACTTTTTAGTCTCCTCACTTCACACAACACACAACTCTCTTTCGACCCATCCCCCCCTGGGGATTTCCACTCATATCCGCCCCATTATTTCTGAGGGTTGATTGGTTTCCTCGTAGCCAGATCAGTCACTTTACTGTCTCCCACTCTCATCTCCATTCTTCCTCCTGCCCGGTCACTCAACTCAATGTCAGTGACCCAGGCTTATGTCATTACCCCCCTCTTAAAAGAAAAACTTCCGTTTTCACATATTGGGAGACTAAAACTTACTAAACATGTGACCCAGACATATAGCCTGGGTAGCCCTAAGTATGGCTGCACCTTACTCCAGCTACCACACTACATAATACATCAAATGCTCATAGTTACACTCCTATATTCATCACACATAAATACAACCATCTATCTTGTGTATCAATGCATGAACTAATACATCACATCATAATAATAATACATCATAGAAAAGCATTATACTTATGTACCCACAGGTCTCTTACTACTTCACGACCCCACAATACTATTTGTGTACCGACCCTATATCAGGTGGTTCTGTTCTTTGCATTAACCCACCTCTGATTCCTGTCGATGCTGTGTCTACCTTTCATGTACCCATGACTCATGGTACCTCTAATATTACAACATCTGTTTGCTATCCCTAGCCCTGGGTCAGTAATGTCGCGAAAACTCTTTTGACCTGACTCAACTTTCCTATCTGCATATTGCACCGTTACACTTGAGTCTCTGTTTAGTCTGAGCTCTTTATTCAATCTTGGCCCATATACCTGGCACCTTGCTTTCTGCTGCATACGCCTTTTTCCTATGTGCCCTGCACATGCACTATCCTGAGCTTGTTTCTAGTATATCGGTCTCTCTGTGCTAAAGGTACTGCTCCTTGCCCACGTGCAGTTCTGCTATCTGAAAACCTGCGAGTGAGAACATTGTTCTTCCTCTCGAAGCACCATCTACCTTTCTTTGACTGCCTATGTTCTACTCTCCTACACCCTTGGGAACATTTGTTCAGAGTAGTATCTTGTCTCTGGGAGTCACTAGCACTATATTGGGATCCATTCTCATCTGCTCAGCTGTACTATCCTTGTCCTGAGTTCCTGTGTCTACTTCAAGTGCCTCTTCTACCTCAGCTATACTCTCTAATTTAGGTTCTCTTGTGGTAACTACCTCGTTACTGCTTACACTATGTTTTTGCTCCCAATAAACTACTTCCTCTTCTGTACACTCTTTAACTCCTATAACATTTCCTATGATGAGATCTGCCACTGGTGAGTCTAAAACACATGCTGTCACTCTTCCTGTTATGTATGGTGTTTTTACTGTTATCACGGCTATGGGTAGTATTCTACTGTCCCATTAAATGTTATGGATCTAATCTTTTTTCCTGTATAATCCGAGGGTTGCACTAAACTCTTTCTCACCCCGATGGACGTACATCCGGAATCCCTAATTGTTAACGCTGGCCTATCATTAACAAACCCATGATGCATCTTCAGACTTCCTCCTTCATGCACTGCTGATCCTGCTTTAACTGTGTGACCACATATTAAGACTGGCTGACCATCTTTTTCAAAAAGAGGTTTGCACCCACTACAATCTTCATTGTTCAGCGTCTCAATTACTTGTGCTGCATTTGAGTGCTCTGTTTCTCTCACCCTACATTGATGACTGACATGCCCGTTCCTTCCACATTTGAAACAAGTGATCTCCCTTTTACTGTTGTTCGTTGGTCCATCTGATGGTTGTGCATCATAATCTGCCATTTTGTGTCTCCAGCTCCCACAATTCCAACATCCGGCATAATTTTGACGTCTCTGGAAGTTCCCTCTTCTATATGGGTACCCGTCCTACTCTACCAACATTGTTTCCTCGGAAAACCATTATCTTGAAGTTCTTGTTGCTCACCTTTCTGTGCGGAATCCACACTTTTCGCCCTTGGTCTGATGACTGGATTCTGGTCCTGTTTAGTGTACGCTGCACAGACTATTTCCTCACTCATTAGTTTCCCAATAGAAACGTTTAGGATGTGCCGTCATATAGTTTTTGCCCTAACTGAGACATTGTGTCTATGTCCTTTGGCTTCCGTTCCTCAAAGAACGCCACTAAATTAGAATTACATGCAGATACTACCTTGTCTCTTAACATTAGATCTACTAATTTATTAAAATCTTTCCCTACTTCTGCAAGCTCCATCCATTTGTTAAATGCATTCTTTACAGTGTTAACAAAGTCTGTGAAATCTTGATTTGTCTCTGGCACTAAATGTCTAAACTTTGTCCTATATCCATGCTCAGTGAGTTGGAACTTAGTCAGCAAACGTTGACGTAAGATAGTGTAGTTGTTCCTTTCTTCTACAGGTAAATTAAACATTGTTTCTAGGGCCTTACCCTTTAAATACTCGCCCAGTCTAATTGCGTACTCGCTTTCTGGGATGCATAATACCTTCACTGATGCTTCGAATCTCGAAAGATAGGCCTCAAGGCAATCCCGGTCCGTAAAATATGGCAGTTTTAATCTCTGTGACGACTGCGACGGTTTTCTACTTTCATCACTTTGACCCTTCGATGCAAATTCTAACTTTTTAATAGCAATTTCTGCTTCCATCTTAATCTTCTCTTTCTCAATTTCCATTCTCATGTGTGTCTCTCTCTCTTCCTGTAGACGCTTGGCTTCCATTTCAGCCTGTCTTTGTTCTCTCTCAGCTAACTTTTCTTCCTGTAGACGCTTGGCTTCCATTTCAGCCTGTCTTTGTTCTCTCTCAGCTAACTTTTCTTCCTGTAGACGCTTGGCCTCGAGTTCTGCCTGTCTCTGTTCTCTTTCGGCTTGTCTCTGGTCTCTTTCAATCTGTTGTTGTTCTTTTGTTTCGGCATACTCTTGTAACTCTTTACCTTTCAGGCCTATTCTTTCACCTGCTTCAATATAGTCCATTAAAGTAGGCATCTTGTACTTGTGGACACGTTGCTGTCTGTCAGGCAATTATAAATGTAAAGACTCTGCTACTAGTCTTTGTGTGCCCTCCCTAAGTACACCACTACTCCTTGTGTACGTCAATTCGTAGTGCTAAAATATCACTCTGTACTCACCCAGTCACTCTATAAGCACTAGGTAGTGAGGGGGGAAGTATCACCTATACTCCCTTATATCTATATATCTATGACCAAAAGTTCATAAAGTCCCTGGAAATATTGTTAAACATACATATAAATACATATACAAACAAATGGATGATAACACTAAGTGATGACTATCCAACGCTAGACTTCACAAGCTGAGTACACGGAGACGATGATGACACAGAAATAAACCACAGTAAAACCACAAGCTTGTGTAGGGACATCCACAGTGCGCGCGTAATATATAAATTTAAACTGACAAAGACCACTAGACAGCAGAAATGACGAAAGATCACAATAAAACATATATCCGAACACAACAAATATCATATATAAATATAACGAAAAGAAAGAGAGAAAGAAAAGGAATATATACTGAAAATATACACAGATTTGACGTCAGACAACTCGGCTCTAGATATTGGTTAAGACTATTTCAATGCCCCTGCACGATACGTCAACTCATTAACGTTTTTCTTACAAAAATATCGTAAGCACCAGAAGACTAATAAATTATTGTGCTGTATCCCGACTCTCGAGAAACACCCCAACAATTCCCTACTCTTGACAAACACTGGACCACATACAAATAATTGCGTGACACCCGACAACAATAAATATGACGATGGGAGCAAAACAATAAAAAATAATAATGTGTAACTGGTTGGCCGACAAATATGGGCCTATTAATCCGTCGCCAAAAGTTCTTTTTATTCAGTCACCAAAGTGTTTGTTCGTTTTAATCGTTATTCGCAATCCGCTGGAAATGTCTACGACGCTAGATTTCAAACCGACTTCTTGTTTTGTTGAGTGGTTATTGAATTCACGTGGTGATCAAAAGTTCCAACTGTCGACAAAAGTTGAAGATGATAGTGATATCCAAACTGTTCTCTCGATATGTTGTTACTTTCGTTGCGGAGATGGCGCTTCGCTGTATCATTAAAGGAGAATGGCAGCCAATGTTCAGCGCTTTAAATTTTTGGGTATATAAATCCTTATTGGCAAAGCAATACAACCATGGTTGCGATGATGAGACGTTAAAACTGTTTGCTCATAACAGAATAATGATGACAATAATAGGACAGTTCAACAAAGGCGAAACATAAAATCTGGCTTTCTTTCAAAACAACTTGTTTTGTTCATTCACAATGAGTCCTCTTGACCACACTAGGCCGTGGAAATTTTTCTGAGTGACTGCTTACTGTTAAACAGCCTTTCCTTCCAAGGTCAACCTAATTTCTCTTTATCACTCTCAGTGAAAAATTCCTCCGTAAACCAGTTTTCACACAAACTTGACAGCCCCACCCGGCTGCTATATTAACTTCGTGGAAAATCACACTTTCCACTGCTGCCCTAGCACGGCTGTGGTAGGGGTTAACGTAACTTTCCCCTCGTACCTGGACGCTGGTGTCTCCACCCGTCCTATTTACTGCGTCGAAAAATCTTGACCAGTCAACTTGCGACAACACGGTGCGCTTGCCTCGCACACACACACACCTGTCAATTATCTTTGGTTCCCAATCCTGTCATTATCACCGACAGCGGATGTTCTACACACACACACGCTGCCCTCGCCACTCTGGATTCAACACTGGTCTTTTAGTTTCAGCCCTCCTGCCTGGTATCAAATTTACCTGTCACCGTAATGGACTCTCCCGGTTAGTCTGTATGGCGTGTCTTTATCACCGACTTTTGTGCTGCCGCTGCACCCCCACTCGCTTTAGCGATATGGTTGGTTCCAAATCACCTGTAGTGGACTTCACTTGAACTGTCTGCTAGCTTGTGATTTCCGCCGCGTACCCTCCCCGCGCGCTGACAGTTTTTTTTTCGATGTGGCGTCTTACACACACAAAAGAATTGCTGTTAATCTCGTGACGCAGTACTGTCTAAATTGATGGCACGAAGACACCGATAATAACTCCTCTCTTTCAGCGAAGAGCCCACAAATATCTCAGAATGACACAAATGTCTATAATGCAATGGGTTTCTCAATATATCCCCGTCGTTCTTGCCAGGACAGTCCCCAGATGTTCTTGATCGGACGTAGCCTCCAGATACTCCTTACTAAGTGACGAGCGCCCAGATGTCACACGTCGTTCTTGATGATATTATCACGAAGTTCTTACGATGATATGCTCATGATATTATTGTGTGATGGTCGTTGTCTAGGTAACGATACTCATGGTGTGTCAATGGAGATATCTGTCTTGCAATGTAACTCACCCCCGCAGTGCATATTCACCAGGCATTAAACAAGATTCCGTTGGCGCACATAATCCTTTATTACAGAAATAAGACGGACAAACGGAACATGTTTATACATCCAGAAACATAATGTAATCCATAGAATATAAATATCCTCCTCACAATTTAACCAGCACACATCAATGCCTTCTCACGGCTGGCTTCTAATCTCAATCCTCAAGACAGGTAATCCAGCTACAATCACGGCTGGATCTCCCACAATACAACCCACACATTGGGTTGGAGCCACTGCCTCAACTATAGAACCCACTCTGGGTTTAGGTCGACACTCAATACAGAACCCACTCTGGGTTTCAGGCCTGTCTTCACAACTACCAGAACAACACAACACGGAGCTCTCTCTTAAACGACCTGACCCGCAGTCGGTCTCTTCTCTCACTGACTTTTTAGTCTCCTCACTTCACACAACACACAACTCTCTTTCGACCCATCCCCCCCTGGGGATTTCCACTCATATCCGCCTCATTATTTCTGAGGGTTGATTGTTTTCCTCGTAGCCAGGTCAGTCACTTTACTGTCTCCCACTCTCATCTCCATTCTTCCTCCTGCCCGGTCACTCAACTCAATGTCAGTGACCCAGGCTTATGTCAGTGAACAATAACTGCAATGTGAACAACTCACAACGAACAATAACTGCACTTGGTTTGTTTTTTTTAAAATTCGCATATCCTTTTACAGGACATCGCTGTCAACATCAGCATCTTTCAGCTGTCTGTTGATTTCTTGGCAAGATTACGCTCAGTAGTTTGCCATTGCTTTCTGAGCGGCCGGCTCAGTTATCCCGCAAGTCACCAGTGGGGGACGAATCGCTCCCAGTTCTCGCCCGCTATGAGACTCTGCGTGATAAACGGGATTACGGAGAAAGTGGTGTAACCCCTCGGCCAGAGAGACCGGCAATAACTGCACTGCCAGTCACAAATACAGTGTTAACAATAACTACAATGTGAGCAATAACTACATTGTGAACAACTCACAACCAACAATAACCACAATGTGAATCTGAAATACAATGTTATCAATAGATACTATGTGAACAACAACTGAATTGTGAACAAATTAAGAACCGCTTGGAAGCAGCGGAAATGTGGCTTTTTAGACGGATGGTGAGCATACCTTGAACTGCCAGCAAACAATGAACACCCCCTGCATGAAGCCGTGGGCACAGATAAGGGTCACAGGTTGATAAGAGGAACATCATGGATGGCTCAGACAGAGGATACAATCAGAGAAGTGCGTATGATTGAGAACACAGGGAGATATAATTAATGAATCGGTATCATAATCACATTGAATTGGGAGTGCAAGGAATGGTTAGCAGGCTGTTCTGAAAGGGAGGTGTAACGACTAATCCACACAAGTGGAGCCCATGCGATGTTATCTACACCGATGGCCTGTGCTAAGAGACAAAAGAAGTGACTACTGGTTCGTAACAAAGGCTAATAGGTGGTTTTTTGTAAAGCAGAGCCTGGCACATTCTGAGAAAGGAAGTGGAGGCAGTCTCTGCGGCGTTCAGGTGGCTATAGTGTAAACTATATGCACTCATGTGATTGTAACGGACTCACAGAGTATACTAAGGGGAGTGAAGATATGCATGCTTCGTACACAGTGGCATGCTTCAGTCCACAAATCAAAGATAGGGAGTGTCCGTTGGGTTCTTTGTCCAGGGCAGTCTGATGTTGTGGGAAACGAGAAGGCAGAATGATTAGTTTGTTTGGCAACGCTGGCATTGGTATTGATGCACGATTAGGCGAATATGGTCATGTTAGTAGTGAGGAAGAACAAATAATCATATCCAGGAGAGATTGGTGCGGCAGGGAGTAGGCAGGAGCTCTGGCCGACACCCAGTACTCCAAGGAATGGCAAGACGGACACACAATCAGCTTGCAAATGTATCATAACTTACTACTGGGGATTGTTGCTGGCTGTTGATGTTGGTGACAAAGCACGCAATGAATGTCACGGGTGCTGTGATGTGTGTTTGTAATTCAACCCAACTCATAAACTAAAAACGATTGTCTTGAAAAGGCTAGTGAAAGTAAAATTGTACAATTATAGAAAAGGAGATAAATATCATTCTTTGTTCAGCTAATGAGAAGAGGGGCGTTGGAAAACATCATGACCACTGGAGAGATCATCGGGAGACGAAGGAGACGCTGACCGAGAGCAATAATGATGGATGGACAGAGACAATTTGCAGACACATCATTAGGAGAGTTGATCCAGAGCACCAGGGATCGAGATCTTAGGAGAGTTATCAAAGCCTGCATCAGCTTGTCAAGGCATATAATGATGCCGAAGATGACAACTGAACACGTCCAGGTTTCTCATTATTCGCTCTACAACAACCAAATCCACATAGTCAGACAGGTTGCTTCAAACATCGCATTTATTTCGTAATAACTACTCCAGGGCACTGGGTTGCATTCTGTTGAAACTGAAATGCCTAAAATGTGGAGATTGCATGTGGCGGATGCATTACCAACCTAAGCCTCATCTTAGCCGTCCTGTATGTGCTCTTCTGAATGATGGCTCCATCATTAGCCATGCCGATACGCGTGGGCAGTTATATTTCGCCATCCTACACGATCACCAAAGAGAATAATTGCCAGGCTACATCCATATATGTCTACTCACAGATTTAAAGTTCTGATACGGCCCTTACCCACTCCGCTTGTTTCCCACCTTGGAGAAGGGAGATCTCTGCAACAAGTCCCATGGTAATGCTATTTCGGTATCAGTCACGAGAAAAGTCCACCAATCTTTCTCCTATAGACGCAGTTCCTTGTCAGAGTTCACACCACCTGATTTTCAATGTAGGGATTTCAGCGTCAAAACCCAGTCTCCCTTATGGGAATCACAACCAACAAACAAATCAATCAATCACCACTGAGTCACTGGAACATGTTTGTTTCATTCCAAAATTCTGGACACACGAAGAAGAAGATGACATTATGATATAGTATATTTGATGATCTAACATGTCATGACAGATCCGACATGAGATGACCTTAACCCTGTGATCTATCTTATACATTAGAATGTCCAGGTGGCAGTTGGAATCCCTGCAATGGCCACGGCAAATGCTCTAGCAAAAATGGGCAGTGTGATTGTGAAGTGAGTAATTGAATAAAATATGCATGCATGTTGAAAACAAAGAGGCGTTAGGCTTGTGGGGTGTTGCGATGCTCCAGCCAGGTCTTGTTGTTTCAAATTAGATCTCCTTCATTACTGCTTTGTAGTGAGTGCCGCCAATGGCGGGGTCGGTGTATCCACTATCACGCGAGAGGTAGCCTCCGCTAGCTTACAGGACAGCTTTGGGCAAGGTGGTTCATTCAATCAGTAGCATATCCTTGCAGAACTTCGCTCAAATGACAACCGCCCGGAAAACTTCTCGGCCATAAGCAATATGTCCCGCGTCCGATACACCTATTCGGAGATTCTTCTTCTTCTTTCGTTCGCCTAAAATATGTTTATAACTGCAATGTTGTCTCTTGTATAAATCTAACAGTCTTTTTTAGTTCATTCAGCGGTCCATAGAGTTTATTTTCCACTGTTGTCTCTCTAGGCCAGAAGGTTCGCCTGGAGATGTTGTAGTTTGGGCAATCCTGGAGTATGTGCTCTGCTGTCTGCGACGCCAAATCACATGTGCACATGGCTGAGTCACCAATCTTGAATTTTGTATACATGTGGTTGCGTAATCTATTGTGTCCTGTTCTGAGGCGCAGAAGAATGACCTGTTCTGGTCTGTCCATAACGTGGTAGTCGTCTTGATTAAGGTTTAGATCATCGGTACTTTTGCTTTCTTTCACCCCAAACAAACTTTGCCAGCTATATTTAGAGTCACCAGCTATATTTAGCGCCGACGGTGATCTCCTCTGTGTTCGCGTGGAGTGCGTGTCAGTGCGTTTCAATTGCCCCTCACCACAGTGTTGTTACTTTTGGCTGTGGCAACCGGTTCTGTCTCCCTTCGATCCTCATTTGCATCGATCCTGCAATCACTTTCCGGTTAGGGTTAGGATTAGGGTTAGGGTTAGGTGGTAGGGTTAGGATTAGGGTTAGGGGTAGGGTACACACACTAACCCTAACCCTAATCCTAATCCTAACCCTACCCCCCTAACCCTAACCGGAAAGTGAAAGAATAGCGCACCACCGCCGCCGCATAGAATTGCGCACCGAGCTACGGCGCAACACAGGGAACCCCTGGATGTGACGTCATACCCTGGGATTCCCTTTTGTTTGGGGTGAAAGAAAGCAAAAGTACCAGATCATCTGCTCTATCCTTTCCAGTCTTCTCATTGGCTTTCCTCTTCTTCTCTTCCCACGCATATTACTCCTCCATGAATGTTCTCTGCAAACATTCATGAATTTTCTAGTGAAAAACATATTTCACTTTTTTGTTTTGTTTCATCGTCCTTAGTAGCCAGCCTTCTTCAAAATCCAGCTCTTGCCGCATGGATATATATATATATATATATATATATATATATATATATATATATATATATATATATATATATATATATATATATATATATATATGTGTGTGTGTGTGTGTGTGTATGTTTGTATGTGTGTACACATAGTCATCACATCCAACGTACGTTATATTAATTTAACGTGTATGTATAATCACAGATTATCGTCCAGGCCGTGTGCTGTCCCCCAATCTGTTTAACCTGTACACCGAAAATATAATGAGAAATGTTAGAGATTATATTAACAGGGAGCTATACGTTGCCCGAAATATCGGTGGTCATGAAATATCAGAGATTCGGCATGCTAATGATACGGTATTGCTATCCACAACACAGAATGGTATAGAACACCTAATATCCTCAACCCAATTGAATAGTGAGAATCACAACTTGTATCTTAACATAACAAACACAAAGTTAATGCATACAGATAAAACTACTATGGAGAAAGAAATATACATTAATGGGGACAAATTGGAGGTGGTGAAAAATGTTGAATATCTTGCATCATAGATTACCAACAATGGTGGCACAGTTAACGATATTAAACGACGATTATTAATCGATCGTCAAAGACTAAAACAACTGAATAAATTATGGAGTGGGACAGACAGAACTACAAAAATTAGATTTTTAAGAACATGCGTCTTTCCCATTGCAACATAAGCCTGTGAGACCTGGACACTTACTACACAAGCTGAACAGCGCATATATTCCTTTGAATATAAATGTTATAGACAAGATCTAAGAATATCTTGGGTAAAGAAATGAACAAATGCATTCATACTTCAAGAGCTGAAAGAAGGTTGGATAGTAAAGACGAAAAAACAAAGAAAATTGAAATATTTTGGTCACTTAAAACGTCACGAAAATTTGGAGAGAACGATAATGAAGGGGCATATGCCTGGGAAGAGAGGAAGAGGAAGGCCAAAGAGAAGATGGGTTCAGGATGTGGCGGATAATCTCCAGATAGGTGTATCGGACGCGGGACATCTTGCTTATGATCGAGAAGTTTTCCGGAAGGTTGTTATGGGAGCGAGGTTCAGCAAAGGACATGCTACTGAATGAATGAATGCATGTATGTATAATAATGTTTTGTCTGTAATATAGTTCCTAATGTGTATACTGATGATCATTTTCTATGAAATGGGTAGAGGTTTAATCGTTGGTTAAACGATTTTAAAATGCCATATTACACTAAACATACATTTTTTTTTTAAAAATTTGCATATCCTTTTACAGGACATCGCTGTCAACAGCAGTATATTTCAGCTGTCTGTTGATTTCTAGGCAAGATTACCCTCAGTAGTTTGCCATTGCTTTCTGAGCGGCCGACTCAGTTATCCCACAAGTCACCAGAGGGGGACGAACCGCTCCCAGTTCTCGCCCGCCACGAGACTCTACGTGATAAACGGGATTACGGAGAAAGTGGTGTAACCCCTAGGCCAGAGAGACCAGCCTAAACACACATAGCTAATATAAATGGACTTTGGTTCCACTTATATATTGTTTATCGGAGAATATAGTTTAAGGCTAGTGAACGCAGTTTCACACTTCCGACACACTGAGATTGAAGTCTGTCCCTGGCGATATGGAAGAGCGTCAGACAAGCTTGTGTAATGTCTTCTGATTGTTTGTCATTGGACAGTGAACATATGAGATCTACAGAAAATATGCCAGAGATCCTGGTTGGTGGACATATATAAATATATCTTATGTTGCGCTGATGACACCGTCTTGATAGCAATAAGGTAGAAGGAACTACAAGAAATGATAGATACAGTGGTTGCAAAAATAGTGAAAGAAAAGGAACTTAGTCTGAATAATACGAAGACAGAAGGCATGGTCACATCAAAGAAACAATCAATCAATCAATCAATCAATCAATCAATCATGTGCCATGCCGGAAAGCGTGGGTGGTCATGACTCGCCATTTTACTCGATCACCAGAGTCGTGGATCAGTTCAGTGTTCCTGTCTCGACCATGCCATGGGGCTAAGCCATCCAGGTATTTACTTCTCGATCTTCCCCTTGGTCTGTTTCCTTCGATCTTGCCAGTTGTCTCCAAGTTCTCCAATCCATTTCTTCTCATAACATGTCTTACAAATTTTGACTGTCTACGTCTAATTTCTCTAATCAATTTACGATGTTCATTTGTCTCCTGTAGTACTTGGTCATTGGTTTTTCTATCAGTCCATGGTATTCTTTGCATTTTCCTCAGAAACCACATTTCTGCAGCCATCAGATGTTTTTTAAGCTTGACTGCTCATTGTCCAAGTTTCACACCCATACAAAAGAACAGGCTCTATATATCCCCTCAACACTCTTTTTCTCGGTTCAATTGACATATTTTTATTGGGCTACTTTCGCCATGGCGATTCTTGTTCTAATCTCTTCAAGGCATCTCCCATCAGATGTTATGACTGTTCCGAGATAATTGTTCCGATTCCTTGTTGAAGAATATTCAAAGAAATAGATTGTGCCTAAATGTACAATTAAATGAAATGATGTTATTGTGGGGTAAGCGTAGATATTCACATATCTAGGCACATGGAATATGCATCACATAGATAAAGAACATACACGGACAAGAAAAAACTGCATCCTATCAAATGAAGAACAATATATGCAATAAGTCCTTGTCATTGCAGGTTAGAAAATGAATTCATGCATGTTACATAGAACCAGTTTTATCATATGGCTGCGGGACGCAAGGTGTTTCCAAGGCACCAGGGCCGGGTTATATACTGGCCAAGACCTATTGACGCGTCCTCGTCGAGCGTCCTGGGCAACAGGTCCCTTCGGGGTCCTGGCTGAAGTCAGTAGGATCGCCGATTCCTCCGAAGTCGGAGAGTGTCTGCCTGTACGGCGAGGAACCACCAGTCTGCACACCAATAAGCCAGACATGGGACAACGGATACTCACGCAAAACTCAGGTCCTGTATGACATCACACTGATGTTGGACAACAGGATGCCTTCATCCGACATACAGGACTTCGTGTTGGAGCTCAAGCCAACGAACACAAGCAAGCAAGCAAGCATCATATGGCTGCGAATCCTGAATAATTAGTGAACACGTGAAATATTCCCAAAAGCCTTGGAGATTTGGTTTCATATAACAATAGTGAACATTCCTGAGACAGGAAGTAATATATCAACATTTTGAAGGATGTTAAGTCTCAAAAACCTATATACGTGGTGAAGGATTTACCGACGCTATTCGTAATCCCGTTTACCCAGGTTCGAAACACAGCGGTCCTGGTTCGTTCAAAAAAGGTATAGGTGCCGGTCGTTCAGAAAGCAATGGCAAACTACTGAACGTAAACCTTGCCCAGGAATCACGAACAGCCAAAATGCTGGGGTTGACAGCTACGTACTGTGAAGGGCATGCAACTAAAATAAGAAAGAGGCAGACATCATTTTGTCCGCATTATGAGAAAACAAAAACTGGAGCATGTGACAACCGGACATATTCGCAGAAGAAAGAAAGATGTGGGAAGACAGCGAGAGAACATTCTGGACAGTTTAGTGACATCGCACGGAATGGTGTCAACACGTGAGTTGATCCATGAGGTCGGAGAGTGAAATTTGTCCAGAATCATGATAGTCCACGTCAGTCGGCAAGGCGCTTGATGATAATGATGTTGTTGTTTGTGTTTAATGGTTTAGGAACATTTGAAATACACTTTGCTTATTCGTGGTTTTAATGACGATATTTTTAAATGTAAATTAATGTATTCCACACAGATTGGATTTAAAGGGATAGCATGTGAACTGTGCACACACGTGACCAAATATGGGCCAAACTGTTCACTGGGTGAGTGGCCTAAGACGTGTTTGTGTCAGTGGGGAATAGACTTTCGTGCTTGGTTTGAACAAAATCCTCGTCTATACAACATAATCATCGATACGTGCCCTGTCGACTGGTATAGGCGTTCATGTATCACTACAGATCTGGGACTTTGGTGTTTTGGATAAATTCTATACACGATATTCTCCCATGCCACCGACTGAATCTATCCAGCATTCTATTGGTGATATTCCCACATGCAACCGACTGAATCTATCTAGCATTCTATTGGTGATATTCCCACATGCCACCGACTGAATCTATCTAGTATTCTATTGGTGATATTCCCACATGCCACCGACTGAATCTATCTAGCATTCTATTGGTGATATTCCCACATGCCACCGACTGAATCTATCTAGCATTCTATTGGTGATATTCCCACATGCCACCGACTGAATCTATCTAGCATTCTATTGGTGATATTCCCACATGCAACCGACTGAATCTATCTAGCATTCTATTGGTGATATTCCCACATGCAACCGACTGAATCTATCTAGCATTCTATTGGTGATATTCCCACATGCAACCGACTGAAACCACCCAGCATAATGTCTCTCTACATATCTGGTACGTTGGTGTTCTGGATGCATTCTATTGAAGTTATTCTCCAATGCCACCGACTTAAACCATTCAGCATTCCATTGATGATGGTCTTGGTCCAAAAAGATACTTTTCTCATCACATTGCCAATGAAAATTGTTTCTCTCTTTCTTATAAATGTTTATACTGGTTTACTTTCATTAGCCTTTTCCAAGCAATCGTCGTTAGTTACTCTGACAGTCCAAGCTATTCGCAGCATTCTTATGTGAAATCACACCAGTTCTTCCTAATTATTTATATATACATTTCGTTAAATGTGTTAAGTGCTGTGGGCATCAACATAAGGATGCAGATAATGGGAGAAACAAACATATTAACATAATTAGGGAGCACAATCAGTCCAGATGGAAGAATCAGCAAATATGTAAATATCTGCCTGTATAAATAAGTACATCGGAATCGCCTAGGAGTTCACTGACGAGATTGTTGACATTGGCATTTATAGCTGTAGGTTTCTGCACTATGCACGTACTGTCAAGTGTGACAATGCAGGAGAAGGCGCAGTTAAGCCTTGTTTACAGGCACCTATTCCCTGCCGTGATTTATATTGGTAAGACTGCAGACTTGCCTGACAATATTTTCTGCCCGACACGTTCGTGATTTGCCTTTCTTTACCCTTTCACCTTTTTAAAAAATTCTAAATAGAGCTTGATGCAGCGGGTGCTGAACTTGTTTTTAAATCTTGATATCGTTGTTCATTGTTGGAAAGTCAAGGATGTACCTCATTGCTGCACAGGAGGTGACTCTCATACACCCTAAAATAATGCTCACGGCTTCATTGTGTATCTTTTCAACTCTTACAATCTGTGTACAGCAATCAACGAGGATGACCAGGCCATACTAAATGGGTGAAAGTACCAGACCCAGGAACAGAAGTATTGTCTTTCCTCGATATTGGTGATGTTCAAAGACTCTCATTGCGGAAAGACATATTATCACGCGATGGATGTGTTCTTTCAAGGAGATACTAAGATCAAACCTGACGCCCAGATATGTTATCAATTTAGTTCTGGTCATAACGTCCTTGTCTATTCTCAATGTTGGCAAATCTGTTTTAGCAATATGATTGTTTAAGGAGAGACCTGCAAATGAAGCCTTTATGTGGTTGACAGGAAGAAGCTGAAGAAGAAGTCGTAAAATATAATCAAATATATTATAAGCAGGTGTATCGCAAGCAAAACGTATGCAAGTAAATATTCTGTAATCAGATGCATTATAAGAAATAAAATTGTAAGTAACAATACTGTGAGTAGATTACATTTTAAGCAATTATATTGTAAACACATTACATTGTAAGCAATTATATTGTAAACACATTACGTTGTAAGCAACTTTATTGTAAACAAACTACACTGTAAGCAACTATATTGTAAACACATTACATTGTAAGCAACTATGTTGTAAACACATTGAATTGTAAACAACTATACTGTAAGAAAATTACATTGTAAGCAACTGTATTGTAAACACACTTCATTGTAAGCAACTATACTGTAAGCAAATTACATTGTAAGCAACTATGATTTTAGCAAACTACATCGTAAAGTACTATATTGTAAGCAAATTCCATTGTAAGCAACTGTATTGTAAACAAACTACATTTTAAGCAAGTATATTGTAAACAAACTACATAGTAAGCAACTATATTGTAAGCAAATTACATTGTAAGCAATAATACGTGTTATTTTTTCTTCGCATATCCTTTACAGGAATTCGCTGTCAACACCAGCATTTTACCGCTGTCGTTGATTTCTTGGCAAAATTACGCTCAGTAGTTTGCCATTGCTTTCTGAGCGGCAACTGTAAGCACATTGCATTGTAAGCAACTATATTGTGAACAAAACTATATTGTAAACAATGAAAAAGTGTCCTTAACTATTCATTCGCTCGTATTAAGTGAGTAGATAACTATTTTTTCTCCTCCCATCTCTAGATTGCAAGTGTGAGGATGGTGAATGCAATAATGGAATCCACGGTGATGGTTTGTGCGCAGGTGAGTCTGATGTATGTAAGTTTGTTCTCTTCTTATTCACACCCTCCACCTTTCTTGGCATGTTCTCCTTCCTTCCCATAACCAGGAAAACCACAGTGGGGTGGCACCTGCTCAATTATGGTTCATTTGTCCGGGTACACCGCAGTGCGACGGTGCCAGCTTAATTATGATTCGTGTTTTAGCAGCTTCTTTGCTGAGTTCACGTCTCACATAAGGGAGTTTGCTTTTCTTGAGGACCTGCAGTTCTGATAGGGCGTTTGTGGAAAACAACCAGAGCCAATATCATTAATAATTTTGGCAGCCGGCCCCAGTTTACACACACACGCACACACACGCGCACGCGCACACGCACACACACACACACATATATATATATATATATATATATATATATATATATATATATATATATATATATATATGTATATATCTTAATAATGTTCTTTGTAATATCAATGCAGTGTTGATAATGCCTTGCTCTTTTCAAGGATGTAGCATAAAGCACATTCCTTATTCCTTATTGAGCCTTTGCTCGATGATCGACACCACTCCATAACAGAACGTAATTGTCATGAATTCATTTTGTCCTCTTATTCGCAGGTCCTAATATTTGAATGTTTGAATTGTTCATGAATTCTACTAAAGCTAGTTCTTTATCTCCTAGTCCACTAACACTCCAAGTTCTAAATATCTACTGTCTGTTTCCTACTTAAGATGTTGCTGTTTGCTTATTCGGCATGTTTACGATGTAAGCGCTGATAGAGTCAGGATTTTCTTATAATTTCCTCCATAAGTCTTTAGCAGTAAATACATTAACAAATAAATACCTTTCCGGTCTGATATTAACATCACACACGAAACACATATTTATTTATTCCTTAAGATCACAGAAAACTCTGGGGAGGAGAGACAGGTGTAGGCAGACATACCAAGGGTTCTATACATTTCAAGAAAAAAGGGGGGGGGGGGCAATTGACTAGTTCTCAATATAATGACATGCATGTGAACAAACCAAAACCCACGATAGGATCGAAATGCTGATACTTATCTCAAAATGTGTTGCTGCACCACAATGTCCACCCTCTAACTGCTGCACATACAGTGGATGTACTATGTGCTCTCAGCCTGTGTCCTTAGTACTCTTCTTTATGGCAGTGAAGCCTGGACAACATACTCACACCAAGACAAACGTTTAAACAGCTTTCATTTGCGGTGTCAGCGAAGAATTCTTGGTATTAAGTGGCAAGACAAAATCACAAATACTAAAGTATTCAAAAGATCATATTGTGTGACGGTATATTGCATGCTCAGTCTTCGTAGACTTAGATGGACAGGACACGTTAGGAGGATGGATGATGGAAGAATGCCACAGGACATCTTCTTTGGTGAATTACAGATGGGTAAGAGATCTCAGTGTCGGCCTCTGCTACGATAGTAGGATGTGTGTAAGCGTGACATGATTGATACTGGTATTGATAATGCAAATTGGGAGCAAGTCGCCGCTGAACGTGTTACATGGAGGTCAAATATCAGAAATGGAATAAAGACAAGGGAGAAAATGATTGCAGATAAAGCACACACCGAGCGTGAGTGACGTAAGATGGTGCATGATGGTGGAAATGACCATGTGTTCACATGCATGCACTGTGGACGAAAATTTACCTTGCGAATTAGCCTTATCAGTCTCATTCGCTACCGCACTGGGTCTTAGCTATTAAGCCTTTTTGAAGCACAATGTAACAAACTCGTCTGTCAAGACGGCAAGGTGTCAATGAATTGCTATGTGCTCTGAAATTAGAGGTGTTGAAACAGTGTACAGTCCAGACTTGACGCCATCGCACTTTCACTTGTTTGGACTCTTGTCAGAAGATGTGCGGGTTCGGATCACAACGAGGTAATGGAGGCGGTCCATCATTTGTCTAACGACACACACACACACACACACGTACGCACGCACACACACACACACGCACACACAAATGTGTTTATAGAAGCAGAGAATGCAATAACAATAGTACAAACAATTCTATTGATAAGCTTTACTACATGTTGTTAAATGAAATGCTTTATAACTGGAAAACATGGAACAAATCCAAGGGATAGTTTGCAATTCTATAAGATGTGAAACATGTGTCTTGTGTATGCAGGAGACAACCCGTGCCAGAGCTCCGTGTCCCCGTGTGGAAACAACAGTCAGTGCATTCACACAGGTCCAGGCAGACACAGGTGTGTCTGTGATGACGGCTACTCTGGAGATGGGACAGAGTGTGCTCCCATAAACCCTTGCCAGAATAACAGTGGTGGTTGTCATGTCACAACAGATTGTATATACACCGGACCAAATCAGGTATTCAACAATTAGACCAAATTAGTATCGATAATTTCATCGATAATTATCGATATTAGGATCCATAAATTAGACTATATCAGGTATACAACGGTTAGACCAAATTGCATGTTCACAATCTGATCCGTATTAGGTATCTTCAAGTTGGATCATAGTTGTACCAATGTATATTATAGGCCAAATCATACTTAGACCAATTTTTTTCCGCATATCCCTTACAGGACATTGCAGTCAAAACCAGTAATATTTAGCTGTTGTTGATGTCTTAGCAAGATTACGCTTAGTATTTTATCATTGCTTTCTGAGCAACCGGCTCACATACCCCGTTAGTAACCAAAGCGCGATCCGCTTCCGAATCTCGCGCAGTTGCGTTACTCACGTGAATATACGGGATTACGGAGAAAGTCGTTAACCACTAAGCCAAGGAGACCGGTTAGACCACATTAGGCAAATCATAATTAAACCAAATTAGGTAAACATACTCTATCTGTCATCATATGACCAGAGCGCATTTAGGGTCAAGTACTGACTGAATGATACAATCTAGCAAGAACTTTGCAGATCGTAGATGCATCATTGCCTGCTGGAAGAACTCTTGATCCATTGATAGCTCCCCTGCTTTGTGCATTGTCATGTATTCATTGTCATATTGGACAGTCCCTACCCAATCGTCAAGGAAGAAGGCCGTCCATTACTGTCCGGTCTAAAAGAATGGGATGTTTGATGTGTCCGACATTCTTCAGTTTCTTTCACCATCACACACAAACCCCCAGAGTCGTGGATCAGATCTGTGTTTTCGTCTCGACTATACTACGTGGCCAAGTCATCCAGGGGTTTACTTCTCTGCCTTCCCTTTGTTCTCTTCCCCTCGATCTTGCCAGGTGTCACCAAGTTCTCCAATTTATTTCTTCTCATAACGTGACTCAAAATTTGTGACTGTCTACGTCTAATTTCTCTAATCAGTTTATTGTTTTCATTTGTTTCTTGTAAGACTTGATCATTGGTTTTTCTGTCTGTCCATGGTATTCTTTGCATTTTTCACAGAAACCACATTTCCACAGCAATCATATGTTTTTCAGCTTGTCTGCTCATTGC
Organism: Cepaea nemoralis; assembly: GCA_014155875.1. Lineage (NCBI taxonomy): Eukaryota > Metazoa > Mollusca > Gastropoda > Stylommatophora > Helicidae > Cepaea > Cepaea nemoralis. The sequence continues at coordinate 242,623 of JACEFZ010009704.1, read as the reverse complement.
CTACGCTTCACACCCATATAAAAGTACATGATTTATGTAGTACCCCAACACTCATGTTCTCGTTTCAAGTGACATCATTTTATTGGCCATTATGTCTTCCATCTTGCGAAAGGCTACCTTCGACATGGTGATTATTGTTCTAATCTCTTCAAGGCATCTCTCATCAGACGTTATTACTGTTCCGAGATAATTGTACCGAATTACTTGTTAAAGAATATTCCCATTCACGTGTATATTCATCTCATCTCATCATGTTCCTCTTGTACCTTGCGGTGTCGAGGTGAAGTATAAACTTCGTGAGAGTGCCCGGTTATGGGCTTCGTATATCGACATTCCCATGGATTTTGTTATTCCCTCCGTCCAACGTTTACGTGGTCGGCCTCTTCCTCTGTTTCCATCTGGTCTGTACATCATTGCTTGTTGTGGCATGCTGTTGACTGGTAGCCTACTTGCATGGCCAAACCATTTGACCTTGCTGCTTTCTAATAAAATCTAGAGCAGCTTTAACCCCCACTTTAGTCCTGATTTCTTCATTTCTGATCTTATCTCTTCTTGATACGCCGAGTATTCTTCTCAGGAACCTCATTTCTGTTGTTGTGATTTTTCTTTTCTCTTTTTCTGTCATTGTCCAGGTTTGGCATTGGTAGCACAGAGTTGGTAGGAAGATTGTGTTGTAAAGTGCTTTCTTAGTAGTTATTGATACATGTTTGTTCTTTAGTATTGGTGCCATTTGTCCAATGAGTTGATTTGCCTTATTGCACCTATTTTCGATCTCGTCTTCTGATCTGCCATTTGATGATATTATACTTCCTAGGTACTTGAAGCTCTTTACTTGTTTCAAGGGATGTTCGTTTAGGTGAATTGTTGCTGTTTGTTCTTCTTTAGTTATAGTCATTACCTCTGTTTTGCTTGTGCTAATTTTCATGTTATGTTCCCTACACATTTCGTTTAGACTATTCATGTGGTCTTGTAATTCAGCTTCTGATTTTGCTATTAGTGCTTGGTCGTCCGCAAACAGGAGTTCTCTAATGGTTAGATTTGCAGATGGTTCTTCTTCTGTGTTCTCGTCATGCGGTATTCTTGCTGTCTCTGCTTGGCTGGTTTCTTTACATATGTTGTCTATATATGTTATGAACAAGAGAGGGGACAGGACACAACCTTGTACTCCAGATCTTATGGTGAAGGGTTCTGAGTGTTCTCCAGTTGCTCTCACTATGCATTCACTGTTGTTGTATAAACTTCTACATAGGTTTGTTAGATGTGTACTCACTCCATATTGTTTAAGGATTTCCCACAGCTTGTTTCTATCTACCCTATCAAATGCCTTTTCTTGGTCGACAAAGGCTAAGTAGAGTGTTTCATTGAATTCAATTGATTTTTCTATAAGTTGTCTAAGAGCAAAAATGGCGTCTGTGCATCCTTTGTTTTTCCTAAATCCAAGCTGCGTTTCGCTTAGCTGGGGTTCTAAAGTAGTTCGTAATCTTTTTTCAAGAATTTTGCAAAATATTTTCCCAGTATGACTCAACAGTGAAATGCCTCTGTATTGTGTGCAATCTCTTTTGCTGCCTTTGTTTTTCCAAATTGGGATAATTATGGCGTTTCCCCAGTCTCGTGGTGTCTGTTGTTCTACCCAAACATGGTTGAATAGTCTATGTAGCCAAGCTGTTCCTACTTCCCTTGCTGCTTTAATTAGTTCATTTGGTATTTCATCCTGTCCTGGTGATTTGTTTAATGGGGCTAATCTGATGGCTTCTATAATTTCTTCTTTTAGTATGTCTGGTTCTAGTTCCTCGGTGACATCTGTGTAGGTCTCTTGAATTCCTGTGACATCTGATGGGATGTTGAGAAGTTGTTCGAAATACTGCTTCCATCTTATTAGGATCTGTTTTTGTTCACTTATTGGTTCTCCATTTTCGCTGTTAATTATTTCAGTTGGGTCAAAGGGTTCTCCTCTGGTTCGCATTGCACTTATCTTTTTGTAGAAGTTTCTGGTTGCCTCCTTGTAGTTTTTATTTAGGGTTTCTCCATACTCTTCCCAGTCTTTTTGTTTTTCCCTCTTTACTATTCTACTCACATGTCTTCTCGCTATTCTGTATTCTCTGTAATCACATTCCTGTTTGCTCTTCAACCACTTTTTATATTTTTCCTTTTTTTCTTTTACCGCTTTCTTTACTTCTGCGTTCCACCAACTTGTTATTTTCTTTATCCGTGTTTTGCGTTTTTTCGTGGTTCCGCATGTTATTTTTGCAGTATTTAAAATGCTTGATTTGAACATCTCCCATTCTTCTTCCACTGTTTTTCTTTCCGTAGGTAATTTTACAAAGAGTTCAGTTAGTTCTTTCTCATAATTTTCCCTTACTGCCTCGTCTTTAAGGTTTTTTAAGTTTACTGATTCGCATGGCATGTATTTTCCTGCTCTTTGTTTTCTACTTCTAATGGTTCTTATTGTGGCAACGACTGCTTTATGATCTGTGTTTATACTGAAATTGGGCACTGCTCTTGCATCTAATATATTTCTCTTTCTGTTATTTCTTGTTAATATAAAATCAATTTGGCTTTTAGTATCTAGATTGTTCCATTTATACCAGGTGTATACTTGCGAATCTTTATGTTTATAGAATGTGTTTGTTATATAGAGGTCGTGTTGGCTGCAAAGCTCTATCAGTCTACTTCCGTTATCATTCCTTTCATTTTGCTGATCTCCAAATGCTCCCAGGTGTTTTTCTATGCCCACTCTGTTATGTCCTAGTCTTGCATTGAAGTCTCCCATAACTATGATGTTGTCCTGCTTATCTATTTTATTTAGCACATCATGTATGTCTTCGTAGAAGTCCTCACATTCTTGCTCATTATTGTTTGCATTACATGGTGCGTATATCTGTACATATGTTGTGATTGTTTGTTCTTTTATTCTCACTGTTATGATTCTTTCTGATATATATTTTATTTCTAGTATTCCTCTTGCTAGCCGTGGTTCGATGACTATTCCCACACCGTGTCTTGCCCTTTCTTGCTGTTCTACTCCAGAGTAAACAAACGTGTAACTGCGGTGGAGCTCCTTGCATCCTTTCCCTTTTGTTCTGGTGTCCGCTATTCCCATCAGACCAATATTCCTCTTCTCCATTGTTTCTATAAGCTCTTCTTCTTTACTATTGAAACCACAGACGTTCATTGTGCCTATTTTTTGAATCGCTGATCTATCTCGTAGTCCATTAACATTGCCGGGTCGATAGCCGTTTGGGTCAGTCCGTTTATACTTCTTAGTTTTTCTACGAGCAGTATGAAGATCCCCTGCCGGTTTGCTAGGCCAGTCGCAGGTTTAGGACACTAATCTGACCACAGGGAGTCAATCCCCTATGGCGAGCCATAGCCCCGTTAGCCCATGACCTCGCGGTCATGGTTGCCCGGTCTGCACCACGTGGAGGTGGGGGTTGACTTGTGTAGTCTGCGGGTCATCGGCAGGCTACTAATTTTCGCTCTTCACCCCTCCTGGGAGAGGCTAGCCGATCCTAACCCTGCTGGCTGCAGGGCCAGGCGCATTCCATACCTTACAGACTATTACGTGTATATTACATTGTGGAATTTCCTTCTTCCTAGTGACGACCTTATTCTGTGTCTTCTTACAATTTAATTCTAACTCTAGTTTGTTCACTGTGTGTAACAACCGCAGCTACTAATTGTTGCAGATCCTGCTCATGGCCTCCAATCAATACTGTATCATCCACATAGCTAATGTTGTTGATGTTACGTCCCCCAATTATGATTCCTTACACATCCTCTACATTTCTGAAAATATTTTCACTATACAGGACAAAAAGATCTGCAGACATTACACATCCGTGTCTCACACCTCACGTAATAGGCTACTATTGACCTACTGCACTATCAATCATTATAGCAGCTTGTTTTTTCCAATATATGTTTTTCACAAGTCTAAGATCTTTCCCATCAATGTGTAGATCTGCAAGCATCTTCATCATGTTGACATGTTTCACGTTATCGAAAGCCTTCAATGTTTACATCGTTAAGAATGTCTGTGTTTCTGTTTTTTTTTCTACCCACTGTATGTAATTATTGTGTCTGTAGCATTTAAGTTCACAATATTTCATGTTATATATTATTGATGCAGCACACATGTCGATGCAAGGAGGGTTATGAAGGAGACAACCCTGACAAAGGTTGCACAATCAAGGACATGTGCATCCCAAATATATGTGGCCCCAATGCTGTCTGTGAGACTAGAGAACCTCTTAAATACAGGTACACTCAAGTACATTGCCCCCCTTGTTTGTCTAATTTTTGATGTTTGAATATGTTCACTTTTATTACACACTTCCTTAAGTCGTTTTCTCCTCTAAATATCTCAACGACAATCTCATAACAGTGCACGAAGTCCATGGTACATCGGAGGGTCCCAGTTGTGCACTCCAGCATGGAGATCGGCGTGACTGAGAGATTTAACGCGCTGAAACGTTGTCTGCATCTGCCTTTAGTTAATTATAATTGTCGTGTCAAATGTTAGTGTTAGTTTGAATGAGCCATGTATTATTAATTATTGCACATTTTCCATGCGATTATATTCCATATATTGTTTATGTTATTATTATTGTTGTCATAAATTAGCTTCACACATGATATATGAATGAAATAATGCATGAGAGCAGAGATATAAGAAGGGTATTTGTCAGAAGGGCCTGCGTGTCTGTGGTGTCCTCCTTTAAAGTGTCGTCCCTGGAGTGAGGAGAGTCAACACCCACATTATAATATTTTTCTTTCCTATCAATATCCTGGAGAATCCACCAGCTTCCGTCCAACACACTCCATCAGCCCATGGACACATTTTCCTATCACTCTCTCACTGTCGTACTATGCCCCCTCTCATACTTCCCCAACGCAACATATTCAACAACTCTTGCTTCTAAAAATTAATACAGATCAATTTATTAAAAGAAAAGTGTAACGTATATGAGACGTGTATGCGAAGAAAATGTGTGATGTGTTCTATAATGTGTGTAGGATCGGACTCTCAGATAATAGCATAGTCAGTTCATCCTTGCAAGGACACACCACAGCACGTTAAGTCAGAACAAGTCCACCTCACCCGGTACTGTATCTCTCCTGCCGGACACCGACTGTCATCTGTAGCGACCTGGTAATCCATCTTCCTGATCATCCGAAATAAATACTGTTTGTAAATTACAGCTGATCATGGACCGGTTGCCCAATGCACATAATTTCCTATCGTTCTTAAAGAATGCACAAATCCTTTGTAGTGAGTATTTAGGTATCACTGTTATTGTTAATATACTTGAACCTAACTAGTGTCTATCCAGGCTCAGGTATCAGGTCTTTTGAACTATTTCCCTAGAATATATCACAACATGTGACTATTATATTGATGTTTTTTGTGTAGGTACCAATGTTCTTATGCTGTGTGATGCATTAACAATCATCACCCATCTTAGGTGAACCATCTTTCTTCTCGGACGTTATTCCTTTTTTGTAAGAAACATTTTTAAGTCCAACTGGTGTTATGTCTAATTGATGTTGCACTTCATCAAACCCAGTGTTGAACTTCCTCGTAACTGGTATGGAACCTGTGAGAAAAACAACACATCTGGTGATAGCACTAGTCACTGATCCTACCGGCTGAGTGTAAGCCTATTGCCTTGCTCAGTTATTTTATAGCTAACTAAACTCTGTCATAGAGCATAGTAGCTCCTCACCTATGTCCGAATCAGGCGATGACAAGGAAAGACCCATAAACAGAGTGCACAACTTCAGTGGGCAACCCATTGAAAGATCCCCCCATTGGACACTTTCCCCATCTAAAATCTCTCCAATTATCACCCCTCTATCCTATTCATCCTAGCAGAGCCAATTATCACTTCTCTACTCTAACTAGTTCTCAACTAACAGTGCTAATCATCACACTCTAGTTTTAACAAGACTACTGCCTATATTAATTAGGCCTAAATAGACTATATTGACTACCTTATGCAAACCGCCTCATTCCGGGATGGCTGCTACACTTTGCCATAACGACATATGCTAGTTAATTATAAATTAATCTAACACTGTAGAGCTCTCCCACAAACACGTCCATCATAATCCACGGTTTTGGTCAACACTGTTTCTCCCACTCATGGTTTATGGCAAACCCTTAAATTGGTCACGTGACGGTATTCTTCCTGTCCACACAGGTGTTATTTGGGCATATCATCCATTGTCAAGAATCTATCCTCCCTGGCTCAATCAATGTCAGAGTTGTCATCACTTGTTTTGACTCCCACAACAAGCTAGCGAGTTCCTGTGTGCTCCCAACAACGGGTTTCCACAACAAACCGCCAATCTTCTTGATGTCCGGAAACTCTAAATGACAGACGGACTGTTTTCCTCCGAGCTGAGTACTTCCGCTCTCAATCCAACCTGTTTATGAACTGTCAAAGCGATGTTTGGACTCATCTCACTCACTTCCAAATGTTCCCATGTTGTCGACCCCAGGTGTAAACACGTGCAGCTGCAACTTTTGACCGTCCTGGGGATTTTGACATCCAATTTGTTTTTTCTGTTAGTTAAAATAGTTTTGGCTTTGCAGATAGGCCGGTTAATCAGAAAGTCTCTATAGTAATCAACTGGTTAAACGCAGGGTTTTATTTTTGTGACAGTGTCTAATTCTATATCCATTGTAGAAAAACTGTTTTTTCCACTCGTTCTACTGACCACGGGGTAATGGGTTAATTCGCATTACCGGACAGTTGGACTTACAATGTTGATTTCTTGACTTGCTGACATAATCTACAAGTACTTCAGAAACCGCAGTGGTATCTCCTGATGGCGAGGGACACTGGTAATAGGGAAAGCTAACCCTCACTCAAATTCAGTAAAGTGCATTCCCAATTAGTAGCAAGTGTGTGGACTACGTCACAGCTCAAGGCCAGTGAACACAACACAAAAGACAGCCCATCATTACACAGATTCTAATGTGGCTAGGCTGTTTGTCTGTTCTAATGTGGCTAGGCTGTTTGTCTGTTCTAATGTGGCTAGGCTGTTTGTATGTTCTAATGTGGCTAGGCTGTTTGTCTGTTCTAATGTGGCTAGGCTGTTTGTCTGTTCTAATGTGGCTAGGCTGTTTGTTCTAAGCGTGAAGTTTAGCCTCGGCAGCAGCCAGCTTTGCCTACACTTTACTTATTCCCAGTGTACTGTCTGCAGCAGCACGGAAAGCGTCGCACAAAGCACGAACTCCGTAGCTTTTAGCGACGACCCACAGGAGTCTCTGAAACATTTAACTCGCAAACCGAAGGACGCGGCCAGGAATCCAACCCACAACCCCTGGAGCACGAGTCAAACGGCTTCACCACTTCGCCATAGAGACTCCCAATGCACTGTCAAAAGATAATTGGGCAGGCATGCACACTTATTAGCATCTGCGCCGCCACACCCCCATCCCCTGCTGCATATAAACACATGTAGTTGTTTGTGTGGAGCATTACAGTTTATTCCATTTGTTCATTATTTCATATGTAGTTGTTTGTTAACCTTACAACTCATCTATATGTCTAGTAATCCATCTACAGCTAGTTTGAATCATTACTTTGACATCATGAGTCTATTATTATTTTCTCTATAGTTGTTTGAAACATTACATTTGAGCTGATATGTTTATTATTATTCCAACGTGTCTATTATTATTTCATCTACAGTTGAGTTTGAAGCATTATATTTTGACCTCCTGTGTCTATTATTTTTTTTTCCTTCTACAGCTGTGTTTGAATCATTATATTTGAACTGATGTGCCTACTATTATTTCATCTGCATTTGTTTTTGAAACATTACATTTGAATTGCCCTGTCTATTATTAATTCATCTACAGTTGTGTTTGCAATGAAGGCTACACATGGGATGGAACATTGTGTGAGGGAAATATAATTAAGGTTGGCTATTACACTTTTCAAATAGATTCTAAAAAAATATTATTAAAGAAATTAAAGTCATCATAAAGTTATTAAAATTATCAAAGAAATTAAAGTCTAACACACATGTTACTATATTACAACTGTTACTAAGAAGAAGCTTATAATAGTAATTAACAATGCGATGTGGAGGTTCCGTTGTGTTGGGTACAAACAGACACCCTGCGTTTCACCTGGGGAATCAGGCAGCTCTGTGCTGGTTTTACGGAACACCATGCACGATCTCTGCCATATGTCCTTGACCTACACCATGGACACATCGTCATAACAGGCCCTGAACCGACTTGATAGGGGAGCTTGGAAATGGTGACCACATCGATGCAGTGACCAGACACCATGTCACTGACCTCATCTTCCCAGCACACAACTTTTGTAAATGATATCAATCGAAGGTCTACTCTGCTCATCAGACAAATGGGTTCTGATGTCTAAACTGTCATTTACTGCCAATATAGTACCTTGCGGTGTATGGCAGAGGAGTCTTTGAGCCTGAGGAATTAAGGCCGCCTGGCTAGTGCAGTCGCCGTGAACTGTGCAGATTCTGATGTCTAACAGGTGGAATTGCTGCTAAATGACAATTCGGTTCAAGTACAACTCGACTGTAACTAGAATTTACATAGAAAAGCCACAAACAGAATGTTGCACGAGTTATTGCCTGGTATATATTGCTACATCTCGTCAGCTGAATATTGCAGGGGTATGTATATGAAGTGATTAAAATAATAATACTTTGGCAGAATCATTTAAAACACACAATCACAGGTATTGTTGAAATGTCGAGCATATGTTATCCCCAGGGTAATGCCAAATTTAAAACACATTCTTTCTGTTGGCATAAAAAGGGAAAACACTTGCATAAAATGTCAGAATTACAATTTACATAGAAAATAAACATCTTGACTAGGATTCGAACACAAGATCACATGGTTGATTGGCAAACTTTCTAGCCATTGCAACACTGCGTCCTAATAATGATTAGTTACAACTGAATTTGTTGTCATGTCATATTATTTTGACATATGGTTTCCGGCCTATGTTGTCTTGAACAAATGAAATGCAATGGCAACAAATGCAGCGATGATTGGGTACATACCAGAGTTTCTAATGAAGTACTGTATATTGGTTTCTGGTGCTGTTAGTCAAACGGTAATAGAGACCTAGACAAAGAGATCGGTTAGTATCTGTTCTGATCTGTTTGATTTCACGTATTACCTGTAGAAGTGTTCTAGTTTATCCTTCTCCAGTCTGTTGACGCTAAAGAACTGTTCATAAAGTTACCAATCCAAACCAATCCAATTTTTGGTACGAGTACCCCATTTCAGCCTTCGAGTTTTCGACTTGGCTATGTAGGGGTGTTTATGGTATAGCTTGTAGTTTGTCTTTCGTACTTTGGGCTGCTTGTTGTCAGCTTCCCGGCTTCTGATGGTTTGATTGCGTTCGTTACTTTCTTGATCTGCGCAGATATTTATAAGACGAGGGTTTGTCGTCCGCTAACAGAAGCTAGGACTGGCCACCAATGTCTCCGTGTAGTCAGGGCTACACAATGTGAAGGCCTTATGACGTAACCGACCCACGTCTGTTCCTGCTATGGGGCATGATTTTTTTTTAAAGTTTATAAATAACAGGGTGTCTGTGAGTGCGTATATGTGCGTAAGTGCGTTCTAGCACATGACAGCAGGCATATGCGTACGTGCATGAGCAAGGGCTTGTTTGTGTGGGCACACGCTTACACTGCAGGTGCGCGTGTGTGTGAGTGCCTACGTGTGCGTGTATGTGTTTGTGTTGTGTTTTCTTTCTGCTAAAGAATTATACCTTGTATATATTACGTCTTACCTATTGAATGTGTGTTGATGAGTGTGGTATAACAAGAACTGAGCGGTAGTTTTGTTTATTTCTTTTTCTGTATGAAGAAAATATTTCGATTCTTCCGTATATTTAATGTCCCCAGAAACTCAAAGAGCTTAACACCCTAGACACCAGGTTCAAGGACAAGCTCCAGTACATGGTCATCTTTGCTACCAGGTTTTATAGTGAAGTTCTCACAAGACCTGGACCATTCACAATTTTTGTGCCCACTGATCAAGCTTTCAGGTGACCTAGATTTATGTTGTTCTGTTAATGATATCACGTGTGTTCACAGACCTGGTTTTTTTCGTGTTTCTAACTCAACTGATGTTTGTAATGAGTAGCCATTGTGGCAGAGTCATTAGTGTGCTTTCCTGCCAGGGCAGTGTTTAAGGTTCAACCCCAGCAATGTTAGGATTACTTGATTTCTCTGATCAGTACAGTTCTTAAGTCAACTTAATCTCATAAATTGGGTGCTAGGCAATCTTCAGAATTGCTTGGGAAAGTATGGCGGTGAAAAGGGATCTGCCCCACCTTCCTCATTATGCAATGACTTAGATTACGTGATCGCTTAATAGCAATGGCAGTATCTGTCATTTCCCCCCCCCCCCCCCCCCCCCCCCCCCCCCCCCCCCCCCCCCGTTTCCATCCTGTTTCAGGACATTGCGGTCAACATCATCATCTTTCAGCTCTTTCAGATCTTTCCATACTCTCATAAGTCACTGGCGCGACTCGAACCGCTTCCAATTCTCGTGCGCTCACGTCAACCAAGAGATTATTCGGGGTTACGGAGAAAGCTGCAAACTCCTCAACCAGGGAGACCGGCAGTATCTGTCATAACTCCACGTTTACCTGCCATTACACCACGTTTACCTGTCATTATCACGTTTACCTGTTATTATACCACGTTTAACTGCCATTACACCACGTTTACCTGTCATTACACCACGTTTACATGTCATTACACCACGTCTATCTGTCATTACATCGTGTCTACCCGTCATTACACCACGTCTACCAGTCATTACACCGCGTCTCTCTGCGATTACACCATGTCTACATGTCATTTCACCACGTCTACCTGTCATTGCACCACGTCTACCTGTCATTAAACCATGTTTACCTGTCATTACACCACGTTTACCTGTCATTGGACCACGTTTACCTGTGATTACACCACGTTTACCTGTGATTACACCACGTTTACCTGTCATTACACCACGTTTACCTGTCATTATACCATGTTTACCTGTCATCACATGGCGTTTACCTGTCATTATACCACGTTTACCTATCATTTCAACACCTTTACCTGTCAATGACGAGGTCCATAGACATGTGAATACATTCACCATTTCTAGTTACTTATGATGTATGACAGCTTGGTCATTACTGTTCTATCACAATGGTCTGGGGTTGTATGTGGGGAAGGATTCTGGGATACTGAGTTCTAATTCTTATGTCTGATGTGTTGGCGGGCAGATCACTCGAGTTGTGGGAAGGGCTTGCATCTGACGGGATGAGATTGGTGTTGTGACCGTCTTACTGACCTGACATGATTGTACCATCTACCCGGAGGCTGTGTTGTAGAGCACTCCTTCCACTCTATAAGTGACACAGTCAGATGAGCGTGCAATGTTAGTACCGGAGCTTCACTTCTGTGGAGAGACATGGCGATCGTTGCAACTGTTGCATGAATGGAAAGACCGCCTGTGGCTAGACCTTACCACGAAGGGCTGCTCTCAGATCTTGGCCAGTATCAGCCCTGATCTTGTGACCTCTACAACCTGGTCTGAGTTTAACCGTGTCAGTAGTGGATATTGTACTTGCGTTGCTTCCAGTATAGCTGAATTATTGATTTATTTGCGTGTGAATGATGCATAACACTCATATTCTGCCTTCTATGGCACACAAGCTGCTCCTTGGCGTAGTCGAAAGGTAGCTACACCGACCACGTGAGGGCGGTTGGGCGAGGCTTCGACGCCTATGTTCTTCCTCATCCAAGGAAAGAAAAGAGGGGCGACCTATTCCCCCATGCTTTTAGGGCCACAAACTGTGGTAATTATATCTCATCACAGACCAGTATCAGGTCCACAAACTGTGATAGGTCTATCACATCACAGACCATTATCAGGTCCACAAACTGTGGTAATTATATCTCATCACAGACCAGTATCAGGTCCACAAACTGTGATAGTTCTATCACATCACAGACCAGTATCAGGCCCACAAACTGGGATAGTTCTATCTCATCACAGACCAGTATCAGGTCCACAGACTGCGATAGTTCTATCACATCACAGACCCACAAACTGTGATAGTTCTATCTCATTACAGACCAGTATCAGGACCACAAACTGTGATAGTTATATCACAGGCAGACCAGTATCAGGTCCACAAACTGGGATAGTTCTATCACATCACAGACCTACACAGTGTGATGGTTCTATCACATCACAGACCAGTATCAGGTCCACAAACTGTGATAGTTGTATCACATCACAGACTAATATCCCGCTTTGGGACTTGCTTTTATTTTACTTGTTCACATGTTTATGACACAAATGTCTCTTTTGGATTGCTAGAAATGTGATTAACAACACTCAATTTCCCAACATTTTGGGAGATCTAAATAAGCTGCAACAGATCATTCGTCAGCACATCGCGGCGGGCCAGTTCAAAAATACTTCATCCGGTTCATTTTACAACCTTCAAGGAAATCTGGCCAATTTGGAGACAAAGACGTCCTTGACATCTGGGGTGAGTATATTGTATTGTTTGATTCTCATTGGTAGATTTGATTAACACACCGACAGTCCTAGAAACACACGGGCGTTAAAATTACATCATGTGAGATGAGATGCATACGAAAGGAAGCTGGGACAAACAAGAAGAGACAAAGAGACAAATAAGAAACTAAGAGCAAAATTTTGGATAACACCGATTACTGACTTTACAGAAAATCAAAGAATTAAATGGTGGGACATTTAGGTATAATGGAACGCGGTCAATCAGCGATAAAATCGTTCTACGTTAGAACATCAGGATGGATACAAAGCGAGAGGACGACCCAGAAATAATTGGCTAGATTTAGTAAAAGAGACAATGAACAAATCAAATATGAAGTGAGCACAAGCAACACCGACAATTATATCTGTCTTCTCTCTGTGACGCTGTACGACCAAAGCAGTAGGACAAAAGAAGAACAAGAGATGGTATATTTAATGCATTGTAGAGAAACTTTTTTGCTTGTTTGTATTGTTCGCATATCATTTGCAGGACATCGCTGTCAACATCAGCATCTTTTAGCTGATTGTTGATAATAATAATAATAATAATAATAATAATAATAATAATAATAATAATAATAATAATAAACAAAACAACGTAAAACAAATAATGTAATAAATAAGTTAAAATACAAAACAGAAATCTGACGTTTAGTTCCTAGCAACCCTATGTAGGGTTACAGAAAGAAAAATTATAAATAAAAAGTAAAAACGCATACAAAATATAAATAAAGAATACTATCTGACAAGATGTGCATACGAAGGACATGCAAACGTTTACGTGTTTTATTGCCAAGGAAGGAAATGGGAAGACAAATTGTGAGCAAAATCTAACCGAGAAATGTAGCGTTAGGTGTGGTATAGATGGAAGGGAGTGCGCTGAGTTCAGCGGTGGCATCTATAACAGTACAGATTACAGCTGTACGGACAAATCTCAAAGTGTTGATTACGTGACTCTCCATTCTGAGTCTAGTCATGCTGATCAGATAACATGACCTTATTACAATTACACATAGACACTCATGTGATATGTCGAACTGCAGTCTCTCTCCATGCCGGTCTCCCTGGCCTAAGGAGTTAGCGACTTTCTCCGGAATCCCGTATATTCTCGTGAGTAACCTGACGTACGCGAGAATCTGTGGCGGTTCTAGCCTCGTCGGTAACTTACGGGATATGTGAGCCGGTCGCTCAGAAAACAATGGCAAATTACTGAACGTAATCTTGCCAAGAAATCAGCAATCACTTGAACGATGTTGATGTTGACAGCGATGTCATGTAAAGAATATGCGAACCAAAAAAAAAAGAGTCTGTCTCCATAGTTTTGTTTTCTTTAAATGCTGCTCATTTGTAGCCACTAATTTTTGCTTCGCTGAAATGGTTAATGCTATACTATTACAAACTATAATACATACTATACGTTTTTTTGAGTGGGGGGGGGGGGATGCGTGGTCTCGAGGTATTGATTGATTGATTGATTGATTTAGGAATCGACATCACAACATTCGGGGCATTCCCATAAGCACTCCGTTCCCATCCTCAGCAGCCAGCGAAGAGTTCCAACACCAATAGTACCAGTAGCAATCTGACTATATATCCGTCTCGCCTTTCCTCTTAGCATTGAGCGTCAGCCAGATCCCCTCGTCACTCCTCGCTGTCTCATTCTTACCAGACCATGGTAATCCACTTGCTCCCCCGAGGTGTACACATGCTCCCATAAGGCCGCAACCACGTCTGCCTTGTCATGTATCAATACTCCACCAAGTTATGCAGCCAGCCAATCAGTCCACCTGTTCATTTCCTAGCACACCGGCATGCCCCGGAGAAAAGATCCAGGCGATGCTAGTCACCCGTGACCTCCGAAGCGAAGAAAGCCACTCCGCACGAAGCCTGCCCGTCTTAACCCTCGTCAGCATGCTTTCTGGGTCAGTTACAATCACGATGTGTGTGTGTGTGTGTGTGTGTGTGTGTTTGTGTGTGGTATTCTCCATCCAGCGGAGAGCCGCAGTGACTGCCTCCACCTCCATTCTTAAGCTGGATGTTGTTGTATCATATGCCAGGCTCTCCTGCACCAAACCGTCGACCATTAGCTTTGGCTATGAACCCACAGCCACATCTCTCACCTTTTGACACCGAGCCATCTGTGTAGTTAATCACATCACCCGAGTGAGCATTGTCCTGAATTAGTTGCTGGATTTCCACATCCGTGGCCCCTGCTGGCCACTCCCTGCACTCCCGGCTTAACGTAATTATAACTCTGCACAATTCTGACTGCTCCGCTGGCACTGTGAGCTACTCCTTCCTCGCCTAATGTTGTCCAAGGGGCACACCTGTCTGATCGTATCCTCCGCCTGAGCCATCCATGATTTCCCTCTTAACAGTCGCTGACCCTTAACTGCGTCCAGCGCCTCATGCAACGGGTGATCTGTGTCTGCAGCTACTCTGAGGTATGCCTTCGCCTGCATCACCTTAAGCCTACCAGCAACAGTCAGCAGACCAAGGATGTAACGCATACACACAACTGGGGTGTTTCTGGTGCATCCCAGAATGACCCGCATAGCTTCGTTCTGTATGCGCTCTAACTTCATCCAGCTGACTCTCTGAGACAGTGAGCAGTCCTAATCCATAATCAATTACTGAGAGGATCAAGTGCTGGTATAGTGTGAAAAGCATTCTCTGCTCTGTGTCCATTGCAGCCATAGTTTTACGTGCACTGAGTCCCTTTTGAGATCTTGTCACGACCGTCTCCACATGGTCCTTGAAGGATAGGCTCCTGTCAAATGTGATCCCCAGATACTTCAATTTGTTCTCTCTGCTGACATTTCTACCATCTATCGCGAGGCTTGGGACATCAGCTCTCACAATCCTGTTGTCCAGAGAGCACCACAAAACAGCCGCCTTTTCCGGGTGGATGACAGCACTCATTTCTGTGCACCAGTCAATCACTTTATCTACTGTCGCCTGTAACTCCTGTGTTGTTTGTTCCCTATCTCTCCTCTGCCTATATGCAAGAATATCATCTGCAAATGTTAGTATTCTTCCAACCCCTGGTGCTTCTAGGTTTGCAATCTTGCTCGGATACACGTTAAAGAGCACCGGTGAGACTGCAGATCCCTGTGGCAGTCCCGGGGTTAAATTATGTGGCTCTGAGGTCCATGCACCCAGACGGAGAGCAACCCGACGAGAATGCAGGACGGCTGCCATCCACTTCGCCAACCAGAGATTGGCCCCCTTCTCCATCAGTGCGGTCATCAATATATCATACCGAACTCTGTTGTACGCATCCTCGAGATCAAGCGCTGCCGCCATCGTTTCCTGTCTGCTATGGAACCCCTCATAAACGTCAAAGGCAAAAGTGGCTGCATTTGACCAGGTATCTTTTCCTGGCCTGAAGCTTCCCAGGCCTCTTGGAAGAAGCTTCCCCCTTTCCAAAACCTCTTGCAGCTTGACAGCGACTATCTTCTCTAGAACCTTCCCAAATGTATTTTGAAGGGTGATGATTCTAAAGCCACTAAGCTTTGAATGATCTTTGAATAGTGTTGGGAGAGGGATGAGATAGATGTGCACCCAATCCTGCGGTATTGATGCTGTCCTAATGCACTGGTTAAAGCAGTCGGTCATCTCCTCCAGGTCTGCATCGTTCATACCCTTTATGCGGCCATACCTGACCCCATCGGGCCCTGGTGCCGTGTCTTTTGCCTTTTTCAAAATGTGTTTAACATCTTCCACCCGTATGATGTCTTCATACTGCATATTCTTCGTGGTGCCAGATAACTCCTCTCTAACTGCATCCCTGGTGTCCGCATCATTATGATTATTCTGCTCTAAAAATCTCTGGAGAAACACCTCCCCTTTCTCTTTGTCTGTTGTCACGCGCACGCCATCATCTTTATAAATTGTTCCCACTGTCATAGGCCGATCTTTTCTCTGCATTTGCCTGTGCAGTTTCCAGAATTTTCGAAGTGCTTTATCACCTCCAACCTCCTTCATGAAACTTTCCCATTGTGCCTTTTTGGCCTCTGCAGCACAGCGCTTTAAAACCTCCACCTTGTCTTTCTTGACATTTTCTGCTGTGTCCACTTCCTCTCGTAAGCTTCGAGGTGTCTGTGTGTCTCGAGGTATGGTGTCCATATGGTGTCCGTCTCGAGTGTTGGAGATGATGACCGGGATCCTTTTACGTAGACTTCTAGTAATAAAATTTCCCCTGGTCTCTGGGTAGTGAGATCGGACGCCCGTGTGTATTGTTGCGCACTTAAGAAACCCTTGGTAGTTGGAAATCGAAAAAGAGTAGCCTAACGGCGCTGCCTGGGCAAAATTTCGAGTTAAAACTCTACCCAAAGTATTTTCAGGATCCTCGCCGTTGCAACGGAGTTCGAGCCCTAAGCTGAGTTTCTCCAGACTCAGATTTGAGTTAGGAGGAGAACGGAGCACTTATGGGTTGCACCCGTGTGCCGTGATGTTAATCCATCGACTAAACTAAACTAAACTAATACTATACGTGTTTAAGGCCTTGGACCGGTCAAAGAGCCGCCTGAACATGCTATGCTATAGTTGTCTGTCTTGTGCCACTCTCCAATTCCACGGATGTCTGAATTGATCGATTAGTGCATGTCTGTTTTACACATGTTTTTCCTTGTCTACCCCTTCCTCTTTCCATAACTATTTTAATTCCAAGTTTCCTTTTAGTCTTTCTTCATGTTGTAGGATGTGATCAAACCTTGTGAGCCTTGGTATTTGTATTACTGTTCTATTTAATTTAGCTTCGCTGATTTAACATTGAACAGAATATAACCTACTACGTGCTGAGCTATGACAACTCGACAAGCAAGGATAAATCTCATGTAGTGGCAGGCAACATTGAGGCATGGAATGGAATCATCCACGTCATAAATGATGTGATGGGAACGACAGATGTCATGTCTGGACGCACGCAGGTAAGATTTACTTTGTAAACAATATATTTTTAACGGAAAGAAGAAAAAAAGACTGTCAAACAAGACGCAGATGTCGACAAGATAAGTCGACTGCTGCCTTGTTTTGATTCATTCATAGAGCCGTCTGAAAGTGAGCCAGCAAGAAGATAACTAACATTTTATAAACATCAAATAGCACCATTATTGTTCACAGCAATGATTTTATATTCCCGATATACCGCATTGGACTCGAGAGTAGTCTCCACACGTGCAATTACTACTAGTATTTGCTACTACTAATGCGTGCACTGGACTGGTTTATCGTGAGGGTTAGCTGTGCCTTTTACCAGTGTCCCTCGACAACAAGTGGACCCACTCCGACTTCTGAGGCACTTGTAATTTATGTTCCCAAGGGAGAGAAGTCAACCTTTATGCCCAACTGACTGGCGTGTGAATGAATCCATGTGGTCACTAAAGACAGTTTAAGCATGACCTCCTCAAACCGTCATGACGAACAATAAACGATCGCTCATATACATTGAGGCGTTAGCAATCAGGCTGATCCAGTCGGTTTAGAGTCAACAAAAAGCGGTCGTTATAAATTTGGAATTACCGTGAGGACCCACATTCCAACAATGCTTGTGACTATGTGTTTTAATTGTTTCAGCTTAAATAGTATTCATTTATCCACTACACGTGACATATAACTCTGCCGTAAGCACCTGACGAGAAGCAGCGAAATATGACAGATATGACAGGCAATAAATCGTGCAACATGTTGTTTGTGTCTTCTGTGTTTAAGTATATATATATATAAAATTATAATAGCTGGCAATTCAATCGATGACACTATGATTTCTGTCTCTAGTCATGTTAGCAACATCTGCAGATTTTATTTTCTGAAATGTTCTGTAGCATGTCTGATATATGACATTATATACTACTGTAGTGTACTTACTGAATATCTATGCAACAAATCCTACATGTTGTCAATAGAGGACGGCTCATACAGACTTCTCACATTGTGAACTCCTGCATTATTAAGTTGTATCATTTATTTGACCACTACAAATCGTGATTCCCCTTACAGTTGTAATGTTCCTCTTTCTCTTGTCTACACGCAACGTGTTTTCCCCAAAACTTCATAATAAGTGAAATTTACAGAAATATTTCGAGAAAGAGCAGCATAATTTTCGAATACCATCGCTGGTGTATCCTTGGATGATTCCGAGCTCTGAAGTGTAAATCTCGGGTGTACTGGCGCTGTGCAAGAAGTGTCCAGAGCAGAGTTATAAAGCTCTAATACATTAAACCTGTGTACTATCAAAGTGCTCTATCAAAGTATGAATAAAATAGAGAACAGTCCTGCAACAGTTATCAAAGTGTGATCCCATGAGAGCGCAATGCGCTAATTATAGCCACAGTGTGGTTCTTTGAGAGATTATTGTCATAATTGTTATCAAGAAAGTGATTCTATGACAGAGTCGTGTGATAATTGCTATCAAAAAGTGATTATATGAGAGAGTCGTCCGATAATTGTTATCAAAGTGTGAATCTATGAGAGAGTCGTCCGTGAATTTTTATCACAGTGAGATCCTATGAGACAGTCCTCTTATAATTGTCATCAAAGCGTTATTGTATGAAAGAGACGTGACATAATTGTTATCAAAGTTTGTTCTTATGAGAAAATCGTCCGATAGTTGTTATCAATATGTTAGTTAGTTAGTCGACGGATCATCCTCATTGCACATCGAACCCTTCAGCCCATAAGTGCTCGGATCCCATTATCATTAAATCCCGCATCGTAAGCGGCTAAAGACACCAGTTCTGTGTTCGTGTATTAATCTTCTTTGGCTTCCTGCATAGTGTTCTTGTTTGACCATACATACCTCTTTTAACTTGATGTTCTCACAGCCTGATCATGGTTGTAAATTCACAGTCATCACTAGGTTCTCGCAAGCGACTTTCTTCTCGTAGAGCATTCAGAATGTCAGCCTTGTCTATGTTTCGCCCGACCTACCTGCAAGCTTGTCAGCCTTCTCATTTCCTTGTACCCCGCATGCCCAGGCACGAAAATGAAACTAATCTTTGCCGTCCGAGATCTCCCCAGAGACAGCAATCACACCATTCGGACCCACCCATCTTTGTCATCCTGAACATGCTCATTGAGTCACTGAGGAAACATGCCCAAGTGAATGTCTGTGTCTCGAGCAATGCTAATGCTTTACCTACTGCCATGACTTCCATAGTCAGGCTACTTGTGGTCAAAGCAAAAGCACCAGAATCTTCCTACACAACTCTCCCTCCGTACTGAGCCGTAAAAGTCCATGAAATTCTGATTCGTCGAACGACCGACCAGTCTGTGTAAATGAAGGAATCACCCTCTAAACAATTCTCGAAGATCAAAGCCTGTACTTCCGCCTCGACAGCAGCCGGGTTTGTTGTCGGCAATTTCTGTCTATTATGATGCAAAAGAAAAGGACCTGCAGATCTCTTTTGGCACTTGTACCCACTCCTCGCCAGGTTCTAAGTCCTCAAGTGAACACACTATTGACGAATGTCTTCGGCTTGACCCATCCACGACTTTCCTCTTTTTAACCTGCTATCCTTTATCTTCTTAATTTCACTATGCGGTGGATGTTATGTGTTTGCTTTGACTCTAAGTTAGGCAGGCGCTCGGCAAATCTGTATTCTGTCCCCAATGGTTGGAAAATCAAGATGGTGCATCGCCCTTCATGCCGTATCTCTTATACATTCAAGAATAATACGCATAGTTTCGTTCTGTATCCTTTCCTTACTTCCCATCTGCTTATGGCTGAGTGTCAGGATCGCTTACTCCAAAACAGAAAGGACCAGACCCTCGTAAAGAAGACATAGATGGGGCAGTTTGCCGCTGACATCCCTCGCATTGCATACATATCCTGCTTGGCCTTTGTTATCACCTAGTCAATGTTCTCAGCATAAGCAAGACTTCGATGAAATCGTATCCCCTTGTAATGCATTGCCTCTTTTGTTTCCAGTCTCTGAACACATATTTATAGTTGATGTTGGAGTGTGGACAATATAGTTATTGTTATCAAAATGTGATCCTGTGTGAGAGTCGTGCGATATTTGTTATCGAAGTTTGATCCTATGGAAGAGTAGTGCACTTACAGTTTATTTACACGACGAAGGTTATAATCTTATTACTGCATCGCGCAATTACATCCTGGTAATTCATAAATAAACATACATGTATTGTTTTGGCGCTCATAGAAGGAGAAGAAGGAAGTAGAGAATAGAGGAAGGACTAGACAACATACAAGTTGAAAGCTACAATTACTAACCGTGATTCGATCCTGTCGGTAACTATAGCTTTCAATTGTTATGGTGTCTAGTGCGGTCTCTTGTCTCTAGTGTTGTATTATCCTTTCATGGGCGCCAAACAATACATGTATGTTTATTTATGAGCTGTCTTCGAGGCCTCAACGGGTTCCCCAATTGATAGTTCCGTGAAATGCCTGGGTAGTAAATCCCTCAGTCTGATGTTGACCACATCACTTCATTAATGTCACTTAATCTTTACAAATATCCAGCACGTCTTGCGGCGTGTAACAAGGCCTTTTACACATATCCAATATGTCTTAATTCGTGTAACAGGGATCTTTACTTTTATTTACCATTAATCATGATTTCTACCAGTATTTCTTACAAAGAAACTGTAATCTCACCGTGTCCTTGATTGTGACAACTGTTGACTGATGTGTTGTGAAGTACAATGCATGGACAGTATTGGCCGTGTACAAGCTACAGTAAAGGGAAACTTTTCACGCCCTGAGGTCTTTTGGGTATATGGTGTTAGACCCATACTGTTGACAAACCGACACGCGATGTCTAATGCGGTCAATACCACACCGACCGACTTTACTTCCCAGAACAGTCCTAGTACTAATGTTAGGTCGGGTCAACCTGGGAGCTTAGGTCAGTGAAAACAATTCCCGCCTCCAATGGGATTCGATCACATGATCATCTGGCTGACAGGCAATCGTGCTTGCCACTGTACCAGAGCAGCTCCCTGTTTATCTACGAGTATATGACATGACACTGCCTGGTCTAAACAGCCTGGCCTTAACAGCCTGGCCTAAACAGCCTGGCCTAAACAGCCTGGCGTAAACAACCTGGCTTAAACAGCCTGGCCTAAACAGCCCGGCTCTACCCAATGCTGAGTGTGTCTTCTAGTTCAACTGGCTGTCTGACTACAAGTAGATGACATGACTCTGTCTGGCTCAACCCAATGATGAGTGTGTCTTCGTTTTCTGCTGTCTGGCTCTGTCTGCCTGTCTGTATGTCTGCCTGTGTGTATGTAATCATATATTCATCCTTGTGCCCGCTAAATATCATTTCTACTTACCTGACCTTATAACCGTCTAGACATGCCAGCGTGTCTCTCCATGATTGTTTGCCTGTTTGTAAATAGACACACTTCAGTCATCATCTTTTATCTTCTACCCGCAGGAAACTACCATGGACCTCATTACAACTCAGGCAGATTACAGCACAATGTACTCAATGATTATGGTAAGTATGTTACTATGTACTCAGGGATTATGGTTGGTAAAACACTTTTTACACTAGTAACTATAAGTAGCATAAACTCTGTCAATGATTATAGTCTTCTTCTTCTTCTTCAGCATTCCGAGCCATTGAGGTTCTTTGCTGCAAATACAATCTGTCTCCATTCGTCTCTCTGGTGGACCTTCTCTTGCCAGTCGTTGATTCCAAGTGCTTGTAGGTCTGTATGTATATTATCTCTCCACCGCCTTCTTGGTCTACCTCGGGGTCTACGGTCATTTATTTCCTGAGTGTAAGCGAGTTTTGTTTCCCTATTATCTTCCATTCTTTCTATATGCCCCAGCCATTGTAGTCTATTAGCCTTCATGATACCAGTGATTAGCGGGGACTTAAACAAATCATAAATGTCCTTTGTTACTTCTTCTTTTCCACTCTCCACTTTGTGTATCCCTAATGGGTCCAAAGATGCGTCTTAAAATTTTGTTCTCAAAGGTTTGTAACAAGGCTTCGTCTCCTTTCGTTGTACTCCAGGTTTCAGAGCCATACAGCACAACTGGTCTGATCAGTGTTTTTGTATATTGTGATTTTGGTGTTACGAGATAGCGCCTTTGATTTTAGTAGATGTTGTAGTGCATAGTATATCTTATTTCCAGAGTTGATTCTAGTTTGTATTTCTTCCCTTATGATGTTGGAGCAGTTGAAGATTGTACCCAGGTATTTGTATGTTTCCGTTCTTTTAATGGTCATATTATCTATTTGTATGTGGCCAGAGTTTTTAGCCATTCCGTCTCTTGAAATTACCATATATTCTGTCTTATCTTGGTTGATAACCAGCCCCATCTGTTGGGCTTTTTCCTTTAAGTGAGTCAATATTTCTAATGTCTTTTGTTCACTTTGTCCTATAATATCTATATCATCTGCATAACCAAGCAGCTTGGATGTTCCTCCAATATCACATTCCTCCTTTACCTTCCTTACAACTTTCTCTAGAGCCAGATTGAAGAGTAGCGGCGATAGTGCATCACCCTGTTTCAAGCCAGATGTTATTTGGAAGGGGTCTGATTTCCTGTCTTTATATGTTACTATATTATAAGTATCTTCCATGCATAGTTTGGTCATGTTAATTAACTTCCTTGGTATTCCAAATTCCTGCATAACATTCCATAGACTATTCCTATGGACACTATCATAAGCCTTTTTAAAATCCACAAAAATGTTATGGAGATCTCTTTTATATTCCCAATGTTTCTCGGCTATTTGTCGTAAGATAAATATCTGATCTATTGTTGATCTGTTTTGTCTAAAACCCGCCTGGTAGTCACCTAATATGTCTTCTGAATATGGTTTTAGTCTATTTAGTAATACTGCGGATAGTATCTTATAGCTTGTGGACAGTAGTGATATTCCTCTATAATTTCCACATTGGAACTTGTCTCCTTTCTTAAAGATAGGTATCAATAATGACTCTTTCCAGTCATGGGGTAATTCTTCTGTCCTCCAGATTTTTATTATTAGTTCGTATAGCTTTAGATGTAATGCATGGCCACCTGCCTTTATAAATTCAGCAGCAATTCCATCAGTCCCAGTTGCCTTATTGTTTTTAAGTCGTGTGATTACATATAGGATTTCTTCAAATGTAGGTTCTTCAATTTGTGGTTCGCATGTTAGAACCTCTTCCTGTGGGAAAATGTTACTTGGAGCTTCACAATTTAGTAATTCAATAAAATATTCTTTCCATGTGTTGCACATTTCTTCATTGGTATTTATCATATTCCCATTTTTGTCTTTTAAACCATATGTGTTTTGTTGGTGCCCTCGTTTCATTGACTTCAGTACTTTAAAAAACTTTCTGGATTCATTTTTCTGGTGATTAGTTTCCAAATCTTTGATTATATTACTCATATATTCTCGCTTCTGCTGTCTGACTATTTTTGTAGCCTCTTTACATTCATTTCTATAATGCTCTTCCTTTTGGATGTTATTGATGTCATTTAACCATACATGTCTGGCATTCTTCTTCTTAGTGACTGCTTCTTCACATTTTTGATTGAACCATCTGTTCTTTCTATGCGTGGTTGACACACCGAGACATTCTTCTGCGGTAGACTGAATTGTATTCTTGATTATAGTAACCACAGAAAATGTTATCAGTGTTTATCGTATGTATGCTATAATTTACTCTCGGATTATAATTAGCAAGACACGTTTCACAATGTTGATTTTACGTACAATTGATTCTATCAATGATTATGGTAGCCGGAAAATACTTAACCAACGTTTACTGTAAATACAACAGACTATATCAATGATTATGTTAATTACGGAATACTTTATCAATGTTTGTGGTAAGTAGCTGGCTAAACAGGCATGGAAAGTACCATATGGGCGCAAGCGTGCATGCAAGCACATGAAAAACTGACGTCCTTTTTGTCTTGATCTTTCATGTTGTATCCATTCTTGGGGTGTAGATTGGCTGGTGCTACAGGGCCGGGGTTTGTACCTCCATGCTTAACATCCTGAGAAGACACTAATATGTGAGACAACCTGGTATGGCACTAATCGGTGAGACATCCTTGGAAGACACTAGTCTGTGAGACATCCGCAGTTATTTACCTTTTTTTAACCAATCAACAAATTTTTAACTTGTTTACATTAAGTCAATAACATCATCACCAATCCACAGTTCTTCAAGTTGTTTACCTGACGTGAACTAACTCAACACCAAAACGCAATTCTTTATATAATTTACCATAATGATACTTCGATATTGCGAGCTCCTAATAATTTATGTAGCACAAGAATAAACATCTTGAAATGCATATTTCGACATCAATTTCAACGACATATACATGAATCTTTCCATCCATGAATCCATGAATCCACCCATTCATCCATATATCCATCCATCCATAATAAATGTCTCTCTACATGCCATTGTTTGTTCTTCTCTATTAATGAAACTAAATCCCTGCTTTTTCCTGTCTCTAAATGTTGAAGGCTGCCGGACTGTCTGAGCTGTTCTCTCGACCAAACACAACCGTACTCATCACCAACAATAAAGCTTGGGACTCCCCGAGTCTGCTAGAAAAGTACTACTTGAAGAACGAGACAGTAAGTATGTCAGCTGTCCTACGGCGAATTAGAATTACCAAACTCATCCCTGGAATCATGTATTGTAACTGGTTCATTTAAGATGGAGGTCTTGTATGTGAATAGTTAAGTGTACAGGATGTTCTTGCTGTGATTATATGTACGAAAACAATGTTCTAAACTACCTATCTTTGGGAACAGATGGGCTTAGAGGCGCAGTATCTATCTTTAACTCACAACCTGCTGGTTTTGAAGCCAGTTTTGGAATGTTTTTACAAAATAATGAACTATAAGAAAGTATACTCCGCATGGGAACTGGATCACTGTTTTTGATAAGACAACAGAGATAGGTCGTTCAGCATGGAGCGGTTAGACACAGTCACCTGTACTGATTGGTTAAGCAAAGACAGGTGTACTGATTGGTTAGACACAACCACATGTTCTGATTGGTTAGACAGTGACGGGTGTACATATTGGTTAGAGAAAGTCAGGTGTAACGATTGGTTAGACAAAGACAGCTGTAAATATTGGTTAGACAAAGACAGTTGTAAAGATTGGTTGGACACAGACAGTTGTGCTGATTGGTTAGACAAAGACGGGTGTAAAGATTAATTAGACACAGACAGTTGTACAGATTGGTTAGACAACTGTATGTCTGTGTTCATAGCCAAAGCTAATGGTCGATGTTTGGGGCAGGAGAGCCTGGCATGTGATACCACAACATCCAGCTTAAGAATGGAAGTGGAGGCAGTCACTGCGGCTCTCCGCTGGATGGAGAATACGACACACACACACACACACATCGTGATTGTAACTGACTCAGAAAGCATGCTGACGAGGGTGAGGACGGGCAGACTTCGTGCGGAGTGGCTTGCTTCGCTTCGGAGGTCACGGGTGACAAGCATCTCCTGGATCTTTTCTCCGGGGCATGCCGGTGTGTTGGGAAATGAACAGGCGGACAGATTGGCTGGCTCTGCAGAACTTGGTGGAGTATTGATGCATGACAAGGCAGACGTGGTTGCGGCCTTGTGGGAGCACGTGCACACCTCGGAGGAGCAAATTGATTACCATGGTCTGGCAAGAATGAGACGAGGAGTGACGAAGGGATCTGGCCGACGCTCAACGCTCAGAGGAAAGGCGAGACGGACTTATAATCAGATTGCTACTGGTACTATTAGTGTTGGAACTCTTCGCTGGCTGCTGAGGATGGGGACGGAGCACTTATGGGAATGCCCCGAATGCTGTGATGTCGATTCCTAAATCAATCAATCAATCAATCAATCATGTCTGTGTATGTAAATTGTAGTGATTGGTCGAACAAATACAATTGTTGTGACTGGTTGGAGAGAAAAAAAAACTGAAATAACTTGTTAGACAAAGACAACTGTACTGTTCAGTTAGGCAAAGAAAATTGTAATAATCATTTAGACAATATTGCAATGATTAGTTCATGCCTCGACTTCTGACATAACCTAGAAGGTTATTGGAGCACCCATGATGCACTCTGTATGACCTGTTTCACTGTGTACCCGTCTCTTGTCAGTGCCAAGAGCCGGACTCACTCACTTAATGTCCGACATCTTGGTTTCTCGTCTAGGGTTTATAAGATTTAGCAGAAATATATCTGTAGGCTCGTATAAATACTTTACAAGTCTTTCGTGCACACAACAAAAGTTCAAAGCGTCCTTAGAGTACAAAATCACTTTATTACAGCACAGTCCTCACCGTGGTTGCCATCGTACACCGCCAGCTATTGCCTTTCAGCGTTCTGTGTACGACCATCCCACCCACTGTCTGTCCATAAAGAATAACTGGCACAACTAATCGTCATTTGTTCATGCTGTTGCTACACACTATAGACTCTATACCTAGCTGCTAAACGATCATACTAGTTTTAACTACTTACGCACATCACACTGGTGGACAACGTGTCACGGCGTGTCTCTCGCTCCGCCATTCGTATCAGAAAACGGGGTCAGCTCTCTCACCACAACTGGTCGATATTTACTGGCCCATCGTCGGTCGTTTACTTCGCGATACTGCTTATTCACTCACAGCTTTCGTAAACAAGAACACTCTTTCACTGTTGACTGCATCTTGAAGAACTGTAACCATCGCAAAACGCTTTCAAACTCAGAACTTTCTCCAAATCAACCTTCTTGTCTCACGTCCCAGCTCGCACTGTCCGAGCGCACGTTTTCCGGCTTTTGACCTGGGCACGTCATGTGACCACAATAGCTTCGCCCACTAGAGCTACCGGTGTTCGCTTGAATGTTTGAACTGTGTGTCAATGTCATCTCTCTAGTTTCTACGATTGACACACTTGCTGTGTTTTCTCTTATCCATCTCATGGCAGTCAGAATGTCAGCGTCTACAAGAGTCTTCCGTGTCCATTTCTGAATATGAACTTTCCAGCACAATTTAACTCATTCTGGCTTTCTTCTGGTAAGTGTTGGTAATTTCTGAAGTTCCATTGAAGCCAATGAAATAAGATGAGGAAGAAGGCTTAGTGGTCGAATATCACAGAGCTGAATAGAAGACATTGCAGACACCTTTGGCATAAGTGTGCACGAGGCGGAGGGGATGACAAGAGATCGAGAAGATGTTCCACACGCCGCGGTGAGAGAGTCATGATGAAAGCATCTTTCTACAAATAACTTGTAACATGATTATGATGGTGACATTATACATAATCTACATATCTGATTGTGTATTGGTGTAACAATCTATACAGGCGCCCCACTTTTCTACAATACATAATCTACTTATCTGATTCTGAATTGGTGTAATAATCTATACAGTTTCTCCACTTATCTATTTGTGACATGTTAGATTGATGACAGAGGACCTAGTTAGTAGTGTTCTCTGGAAATATATCTTGAATAATAAATAGACAAGATAAAGGATATGATTTTGCACGTTTTTGTCTAGAGGTCTCTCAAATCAGAAAGATAATCATTCCCGCCTAGCCCTTTTGGAGAACCATTTTTCTTTTGGCTCTGAACCCCCACTGTGAGACTACCAAGTATCTACACATAAATTTATAAAAGAAGAAAAAGGTTCCCTCAAGGCCAAAAGGAGATCTGAACTATTCGCCCCTGTACAACTGAGGATCTACTTCACTCATCATAGTGTTGTCAGTGTAATATTCGTCAGTCACATTAGATCTTCCCTTATTTATTTTGTGTCAAAAGTGACCTATATCAGTGTCCAATTATATCTTAGGACTTTAGGTTTCAATATTAGCAAACAAACTCAACAATAACTGTACATAACATCTGTTGAACAAGACATCTACATGATAGGTTCTTGACAAGAATGGGACATACATTTACATAGAATTGTTTACACCACAATTGTACACGACATACATCATGAGAGATACTTGACAACATCTATACAGGACTTTTCACAATATTGTAACCACCCACAGTAACTTAAGACAGTCACCAGAGACAATTCTTGACAGCAACTGTACAAGACATTCACTGGAGACATATACTTAAACCACTGGTTCATTAATACATTTTATTGAGCTGCCGGTGGGTCGAGTGAAGACCAATGAGACATCCGTTTGCCATGTCAACACTTCAAAAGGTACATGCATAATGTACAAATATGCTGAACATGCAGGCAGATAAACAAGATACAACAACTCCTAATTACTCCACCAAGTAATCAATAAACTCTCCTCCTCCTCTCCAATCTCTAACTACACCACTTATTTACTGCATCTATCCTTAATTCCTGTCTCTTGGGAATTTGATAAAATCCTATTTATGGGGAAACTCAAGGAAGGAACTACTGTTCTGGATCAGTTTGCATCCGGTTATCATCAGCAATTGATGTTGGAAAAGCTCCAGGTAGCAGACTTCCTATAATAAGTTCCATAGCAGATTCATTCCTCTTGAGAACAGAATTTGGGATGATGATACGGTACTGTCTCCCTGTGCAGTGCTGTGCAACGGCCCTGGCTTCTTCCTTTGTTCTTCTAGACTTCTACTGGGCCTGTACTCCTCTTCCATGTGTCTCCCATGCCTTTCGCGTCCCCCTCGCGCTTACCCCCATCACTGCGCATTCACCCGACTCCGTGCCATTCCCACTTCACTTTCCATTTCAGAGATTTCTGCTTGATTCTCATCGTCCCTGATTAGCACCTGCTGTATCTCCCGTCCTCTCGCTTCCCCCTCCTTGCCTTTACCCCTTTCCCCTTTCCTCTTCCTTTTTCTTCGATCATACTGGCGCCCCACCGTAACATGTTAGACACCTTTTTGTTATCTTGTCCGCCACAGAGCGCACCTTGTTCTACCCATTCGTCATCATAACTCTCTTCTCGTTATCTTCCAGCATAGTGCTGTGTCACGTTCCATGTATAACCTCTTGTCCTCCCGTCATGTTCTTCCATTCGTTCATAGTGTCTTATATACTGATGTGTTCCCTCCGATATGGTCTTTTCATGTTCCTTATCTGTGCTTTTACTGTTGTCAACCTTAGATCCGGTGTTTCCTGCTCAGTGTCCATGTGTGCTTTCACATCGATCTTGTCCCTGCACGTATGTTAACCAGTCTCTCTGTGAAACCTTTCTGTCTGTGATCTCCCTTCTGTGTCGATCCTTATCCTTCTGTGTGTCATTACATCACGTCTTTTACATCTGTGTTGATTGCTCGTGCCTCTTTCATAGTGATTAGACCAGTACGCCCCATAGATGCACACGCGACTGATTACTCGAGCACATTTAACGCGACGCCATCCTCCTACTTGCCTCTGATTTTTACCCTGTCCACTGTACCCACACATACCATATCCTTACTATTCCCACCTTGATAACCACTCTCCACCACTCTGTGCACACTCATAGCTTGCGACTTTCTATTAATTGCGTCTCCAATATACAAACAGTGTACCAAACGTATATATGGGGTAGGATTCAGGATGTAGGTGTGTGCACGCGTAGAGTACAAGACCCACAGTGCGTAAGTCACACGCAAGGAACGTGTAGGTGTGCGAGGATCGTACATTCTGTGCGTTAGGTTCATGGGTGTGATATGTTTTTATTATTCACCTCATCTGTGGTAATCACAAGCCTATATGCTGAGACAGGGGTAGCATACACAATTACAAGCATTTTAAGGCAAGCAGCATGAGCAAGCATTGTGACATAGCAACATGAGACAGGCATTGTGAATCAGACTTGGCTCACAAGTACATCATACTATCACCATCATCATGTGTTCTACCCCCACTGAGTAATGTCCATATCTACTACAGTAAGTAAAGAAGCCAAATTACATAAGCAATTGTTCACATATGCACCAAAGCA
The DNA here is from genome assembly GCA_014155875.1 of Cepaea nemoralis. NCBI lineage: Eukaryota > Metazoa > Mollusca > Gastropoda > Stylommatophora > Helicidae > Cepaea > Cepaea nemoralis. The sequence goes on along the minus strand of JACEFZ010009704.1, from coordinate 212,145 downwards.
CATATGGGGAAACACTGTTTAGTCCTTGTAAATTTGCCTGAGCCATACATTATATTCAGCCGACTAAGACACAGGTTCACACACCTATTGTCCTTTTATGAACTAGTTTATATGAACCAACCAACAGTAGAGGTACCAGTGTAATACTTCAGAGAGAAATTATATTAATTCTCTTGAGCGTAATCTAGCCACCAGGCATCACAGGAACTTTGCAATTCTGGCGTGCCATACACATCCTGCTTACATATGGATATTGAAGCATCTGTCTTTCTACTAGAGGTGAGAGGCTATTTATAAAATCACCAGCTCACTCACTCCAACATTCTCAGCATTTACAAAGGAACTTGTACATGTTTACATCACACATTCCAATCCAGACTGCCTAATGTTAACTTGCAAGAGCAGTGTACAGTTGGGTTACAAATGAGTCATGCTAGGCATTAAGAATGCACAAATGGTTTGCGAATTTGCAGTGAGTGTCATTTACAATCATCAAGCATACGCAACCAGTAACAACAGAGGAATGATATGCACTTGGAGTATTACAGCGTGAAAGACCTGACAGGTTGAAGATGCAGTGTTCAGAATACTGGAACACATAAGTTCTGTTTTCACTTTCACATTTTCTTCATAAAATACTCTTATATTCTTCTCTTTCGTTCACTAGGCATAACCACAACAGTTAAGTATGTTTTAATGTGGTACCTGTTATCCAGAGAACAATATTTTACGGAATCTTTAGGGCATTTTTGCGTCCCCACATCACAAATAGCTACTGCTCCTGGTGGAATCCCGCCTCAAACTAATAGAGTTTCAAATTTGGCCCAGTGAATAGCGTGGGCTGTCAAAATTAGCCAATGTAAAGGCGAGGGCATACCGCTGCCCTACCCCACCGCGTTCTGGAACCTACGATTCTAAGAATAACTCCGCTATCTGGATGGTCTCCGTTCAAAACTAAATGTATTATTATAGAAGTGGGGGACTGGGAATGTGGACATCTGATCCATTATGCCACACTATTATACATAATCTACATATCTGATTGTGTATTGGTGAAATAATCTATACAGTCTCCCCATGTCTCTATTGTACATTTACCAGGAAGGACGTAGAAAACTGGAGGTGATTTTGAAAAACCACGTGTTCCCTGGAGTCATTGACGTCACTGACCTGATTACTAAACGCAATAGGAAATCATATGCGAATATTGATGTGAAGGTCCAACTATCAAATCAGGTGATAATATTTGAGCAATTTGTTGTCGTTGTTGTTGCTTGTGTGTACACCTCGTGTCATACGACAGAAGAATTTGGTCATACGCACATTTGCATCATGACCCAGCCATCGGGTCCAATAGGTATACGTATGTAATTGTTATTGTGGTTGTTGTTGTCGTTGTTGTTGTTATGGTTGTTGTAATGATTGTTGTGGTTATTGTTGCTGGTTTGGTTGTTGTTATTTGCGCCACGTCATTTGAGTGACTCACTATTATAGGACAAGAAGAATATGGGCATTGGCTTGGGTGATGAATATCTACCATCATAGTGGCTATTTGCTGTGATGTTCTTTTTATCTTAAAGCGTATAATCTGTGTGGTCCTTGACAGTTTTCATCACAGCGATCTGTTCGATCTTAGTTAGTAAGTCGCAGTTCCAACTCCACAGCAACGGGTCGTTCCCATTATGCTCCGTTCCTGTGCCAGTGAATATCACACAAAATGCTCCCCACTGCCCAATGTGAAAAGTGGGAAAAAACAGGAGTCTCGACAAACAACAGCCCGCACAGATACACTGTGCATAATGCCGCCACCAGAATGTCAACACGCCAGTCCCCCACGAAACACCCAATTCATCTCTGATGGAATCGGCAGTCATTTTCCCATCTGGATGTTTCATAGATGGTCACCACACAGTCCATGAAATACAGTTCATCGTCGATGGCAGTGGCAGTCAACCAGAAGCCCAGCAGCCATGCATTTCTGCATAAGGCAAAAACCGGTCAACTCTGGGACATAGACATCTGTCATCGTTCCAAACATGCAGTCACGTTCCAAAAACCCTCGGGCAGATTCACAAGCATTTCAAACGAAACTCACAGCTCACAGTGTCGCGCCACGCACTCACTCAGTAGCAGGGCGACGGAACCATTTAGCCTCCTTAGCCGCCTCTTACGACATGCGTGGTAGGCTACAGTGTTGCTATTCTTTGCTTCCCTTATGGGTCCCGGCAACACACGGGAGGATCTGTTAGATCTTCTATCCAGGAAATGCTGGCAGACAAATTGTCTGGATCTGCACATATGTGTGGGGTTCTGGTGTATATTAAGGTATATGTGATCGGGGTCCCGTGGGGTCACGTGTTCTGTGATGTCAGTTCTTGTCTCAAAACAACTCAGTAAAGCATGGATGAAATCTTTGTTAGTTTCATTCATTCTTTACATTCATATTCTCATGGTTCATATAGTATTGTCTGTGTTTGTAAAGTAGAGGACTCGTCTCCAACAGTGGACCAATTAGCACTCGACGAGTCACATGGTTAATATCACACCGGCCGCCTTGACTTCCCAGACCATTTCCTGGTTCCCATTTTAGGTCGGGTCAACCTAGGTGCCGGGATCTATTACACCAATAAATATTCCATTTTAGGCCGGGTCAACCTGGGAGCTGGGATCTATTACAACAATAAATATTCCATTTTAGGCCGGGTCAACCTGGGAGCTGGGATCTATTACACCAATAAATATTCCATTTTAGGCCCGGTCAACCTGAGAGCCGGGATCTATTACACCAATAAATATTCCATTGTAGGCCGGGTCAACCTGGGAGCCGGGATCTATTACACCAATAAATATTCCATTTTAGGCCGGGTCAACCTGGGAGCTGGGATCTATTACACCAATAAATATTCCATTTTAGGCCCGGTCAACCTGAGAGCCGGGATCTATTACACCAATAAATATTCCATTTTAGGCCGGGTCAACCTGGGAGCTGGGATCTATTACAACAATAAATATTCCATTTTAGGCCGGGTCAACCTGGCAGCTGGGATCTATTACACCAATAAATATTCCATTTTAGGCCCGGTCAACCTGAGAGCCGGGATCTATTACACCAATAAATATTCTATTGTAGGCCGGGTCAACCTGGGAGTTGGGATCTATTACAACAATAAATATTATATCTTAGGCCGGGTCAACCTGGGAGCCGGGATCTATTACAACAATAAATATTCCATTGAAGGCCAGGTCAACCTGGGAGCTGGGATCTATTACACCAATAAATATTCCATTTTAGGCCGGGTCAACCTGGGAGCTGGGATCTATTACACCAATAAATATTCCATTTTAGGCCGGGTCAACCTGGGAGCTGGGATCTATTACACCAATAAATATTCCATTTTAGGCCCGGTCAACCTGAGAGCCGGGATCTATTACACCAATAAATATTCCATTGTAGGCCGGGTCAACCTGGGAGCCGGGATCTATTACACCAATAAATATTCCATTTTAGGCCGGGTCAACCTGGGAGCTGAGATCTATTACAACAATAAATATTCCATTTTAGGCCGGGTCAACCTGGGAGCTGGGATCTATTACACCAATAAATATTCCATTTTAGGCCCGGTCAAACTGAGAGCCGGGATCTATTACACCAATAAATATTCCATTTTAGGCCGGGTCAACCTGGGAGCTGGGATCTATTACAACAATAAATATTCCATTTTAGGTCGGGTAAACCTGGGAGCCGGGATCTACTACAACAATAAATATTCCATTTTAGGCCGGGTCAACCTGGGAGCCGGGATCAATTACAACAATAAATACTATATCTTAGGTCGGGTCAACCTGGGAGCTGGGATCTATTACACCAATAAATATTCCATTTTAGGCCCGGTCAACCTGAGAGCCGGGATCTATTACACCAATAAATATTCAATTTTAGGCCGGGTCAACCTGGGAGCTGGGATCTATTACAACAATAAATATTCCATTTTAGGCCGGGTCAACCTGGGAGCTGGGATCTATTACACCAATAAATATTACATTTTAGGCCCGGTCAACCTGAGAGCCGGGATCTATTACACCAATAAATATTCCATTGTAGGCCGGGTCAACCTGGGAGTTGGGATCTATTACAACAATAAATATTATATCTTAGGCCGGGTCAACCTGTGAGCCGGGATCTATTACAACAATAAATATTCCATTGTAGGCCAGGTCAACCTGGGAGCTGGGATCTATTACACCAATAAATATTCCATTTTAGGCCGGGTCAACCTGGGAGCTGGGATCTATTACACCAATAAATATTCCATTTTAGGCCGGGTCAACCTGGGAGCCGGGATCTATTACAACAATAAATATTCCAGTTTAGGTCGGGTCAACCTGGGAGCCGGGATCTATTACAACAATAAATATTCCATTTTAGGCCGGGGCAACCTGGGAGCTGGGATCTATTACACCAATAAATATTCCATTTTAGGCCGGGTCAACCTGGGAGCCGGGATCTATTACCACAATAAATATTCCAGTTTAGGTCGGGTCAACCTGGTAGCTGGGATCTATTACAACAATAAATATTCCATTTTAGGCCGGGTCAACCTGGGAGCCGGGATCTATTACAACAATAAATATTCCAGTTTAGGTCGGGTCAACCTTGGAGCCGAGATCTATTACAACAATAAATATTCCATTTTAGGCCGGGTCAACCTGGGAGCTGGATCTATTACAACAATAAATATTCCAAATTAGGCCGGGTCAACCTGGGAGCTAAGATCTATTACAACAATAAATATTCCATTTTAGGTCGGGTCAAACTGGGAGCCGGGATCTACTACAACAATAAATATTCCATTTTAGGCAGGGTCAACCTGGGAGCCGGGATCAATTACAACAATAAATATTATATCTTAGGTCGGGTCAACCTGGGAGCTGGGATCTATTACACCAATAAATATTCCATTTTAGGTCGGGTCAATCTGGGAGCCGGGATCTACTACAACAATAAATATTTCATTTTAGGCCGGGTCAACCTGGGAGCCGGGATCTATTACAACAATAAATATTCTATTGTAGGCCAAGTCAACCTGGGAGCTGGGATCTATTACACCAACAAATATTCCATTTTAGGCCGGGTCAACCTGGGAGCTGGGATCTATTACACCAATAAATATTCCATTTTAGGCCGGGTCAACCTGGGAGCTGGGATCTATTACAACAATAAATATTCCATTTTAGGCCGGGTCAACCTGGGAGCTGGGATCTATTACACCAATAAATATTCCATTTTAGGCCCGGTCAACCTGAGAGCCCGGATCTATTACACCAATAAATATTCCATTGTAGGCCGGGTCAACCTGGGAGCCGGGATCTATTACACCAATAAATATTCCATTTTAGGCCGGGTCAACCTGGGAGCTGGGATCTATTACAACAATAAATATTCCATTTTAGGCAGGGTCAACCTGGGAGCTGGGATCTATTACACCAATAAATATTCCATTTTAGGCCCGGTCAACCTGAGAGCCGGGATCTATTACACCAATAAATATTCCATTTTAGGCCGGGTCAACCTGGGAGCTGGGATCTATTACAACAATAAATATTCCATTTTAGGTCGGGTCAACCTGGGAGCCGGGATTTACTACAACAATAAATATTCCATTTTAGGCCGGGTCAACCTGGGAGCCGGGATCAATTACAACAATAAATATTATATCTTAGGTCGGGTCAACCTGGGAGCTGGGATCTATTACACCAATAAATATTCCATTTTTGGCCCGGTCAACCTGAGAGCCGGGATCTATTACAACAATAAATATTCCATTTTAGGCCGGGTCAACCTGGGAGCTGGGATCTATTACAACAATAAATATTCCATTTTAGGCCGGGTCAACCTGGGAGCTGGGATCTATTACACTAATAAATATTCCATTTTAGGCCCGGTCAACCTGAGAGCCGAGATCTATTACACCAATAAATATTCCATTGTAGGCCGGGTCAACCTGGGAGTTGGGATCTATTACAACAATAAATATTATATCTTAGGCCGGGTCAACCTGTGAGCCGGGATCTATTACAACAATAAATATTCCATTGTAGGCCAGGTCAACCTGGGAGCTGGGATCTATTACACCAATAAATATTCCATTTTAGGCCGGGTCAACCTGGGAGCTGGGATCTATTACACCAATAAATATTCCATTTTAGGCCGGGTCAACCTGGGAGCCGGGATCTATTACAACAATAAATATTCCAGTTTAGGTCGGGTCAACCTGGGAGCCGGGATCTATTACAACAATAAATATTCCATTTTAGGCCGGGTCAACCTGGGAGCTGGGATCTATTACAACAATAAATATTCCAAATTAGGCCGGGTCAACCTGGGAGCTAAGATCTATTACAACAATAAATATTCCATTTTAGGTCGGGTCAACCTGGGAGCCGGGATCTACTACAACAATAAATATTCCATTTTATGCAGGGTCAACCTGGGAGCCGGGATCAATTACAACAATAAATATTATATCTTAGGTCGGGTCAACCTTGGAGCTGGGATCTATTACACCAATAAATATTTCATTTTAGGTCGGGTCAATCTGGGAGCCGGGATCTACTACAACAATAAATATTCCATTGTAGGCCGGGTCAACCTGGGAGCCGGGATCTATTACAACAATAAATATTCCATTGTAGGCCAGGTCAACCTGGGAGCTGGGATCTATTACACCAATAAATATTCCATTTTAGGCCGGGTCAACCTGGGAGCTGGGATCTATTACACCAATAAACATTCCATTTTAGGCCGGGTCAACCTGGGAGCTGGGATCTATTACAACAATAAATATTCCATTTTAGGCCGGTTAAACCTGGGAGCCGGGATCTATTACAACAAAAAATATTCCATTTTAGGCCGGATCAACCTGGGAGCCGGGATCAATTACAACAATAAATATTATATCTTAGGCCGGGTCAACCTGGGAGCTGGGATCTATTACATTCCATTGGCACCTTTCCGTCTTGACAGACGATAGTTTGGTATATTGTGCTTCAAAAAGGCGTAATAACTACGATCCATGGCGGTGGCGAGTGTGGCTGGTAAGGCCAATTCTTGCTGCAAATGTTTGCCCACAGTAGGTGTATGTGAAAACATGGTCACTTCCACTATTTTGCACCATCTTACGTCTCTCACGCTCTGTGTGTGCTTTTTCTGCAATCATTTTCTCCTTTGTCTTTATTCCATTTCTGATAGTTGCCCTCCATGCAACACGTTCAGCGGCGACGTGCTCCTAATGTGCATTATCAATTCCTGTATCAATCATGTCCCGCTTACACACATCTTTGTATCGTAGTAGAGGCCAACCCTGAGATCTCCTACCCGTCTGTAATTCACCAAAAAAGATGTCCTTTGGTATTCTACCATCATCCATCCTCCTAACGTGTCCTATCCATCTAAGTCTACGAAGACTGAGCATGGAATACACCGTCACACAACCTGATCTTTCCAATACTTCAGTATTTGTGATTTTGTCTTGCCACTTAATACCAAGTATTCTTCGCAGACACCGCATATGAAAGCTGTTTAAACGTTTCTCTTGGCGTGAGTAAGTTGTCCATGTTTCACTGCCATAAAGCAGAGTACTAAGGACACAGGATTGGTAGACGAGGACTTTTGTTTTGGCAGTAAGCTTTCTGTTCTCCCAGACTCTTTTTGCTAACATGTTCATTGTTGTTGCTGCCTTGCCAATCTTGATGTTGATTTCCTGATCGAGGGATAATTTGCTATTTACCTCTGATCCCAGATATGTAAAATGGTCTACTATCTCCAGTTCGGCGTCGTCAATAAAGATTGATGGTACACCATGTGCACCTTGTGACATAATCTGTGTCTTCTTTTTGTTAATTGTTAAACCAAATTCAGAACAAGCATTGGAGAATGCAGATAGTAGATGTTGTAATTCTTCCTCAGAGTGGGTCGTAATCGCAGCATCATCCGCAAAAAGCAACTCTCTGATTAGTACCCTGCTAATTTTGGTCTTGGCCTTCAATCTCTGAGCATTATAGAGGCCACCATCTGAGCGTGAGTGAATGTATATACCGTCATCCTGATCACGAAAGGCATATTTCAGTAGAAGTTAAAAGAATATCCCAAAGAGGGTGGGGGTTAATACACAACCTTGCTTAACTCCACTCTTGATTTCAAACTCTTCTGAAGTTGAGCCATCAAACTTGATTATACCCTTCATGCCTGTGTGGAACGATTCCACAATGGACAGAAGAGTTGGTGGGCAGCCAATCTTCTTTAGTGCTTTGAACAGACCCTCACGACTGACCAAATCGAATGCCTTTGTGAGGTCAATGAAGGCAATAAACAGTGGCTGATTTTGTTCCCGGCATTTTTCTTGCATCTGTCGCAATGAGAATATCATATCAATGGTAGACCGGTTCTGACGGAAGCCGCACTGTGATTCGGGGTAGACTTGATCTCCCAGGACTTGAAGTCTGTGCAGGACAATTCTGGCAAATACTTTCCCAACAATACACAGAAGTGAGATACCTCTATAGTTGTTACAATCGCTCCGATCTCCCTTGTTCTTGTACAGCGTTATGATGTTTGAATCTTTGAAATCCTGTGGGACTTGTCCTTCTCGCCAGCATAGCTCTATTAGCTGGTGGATCTGTAGAGCGAGTGTGTCTTGCCCACTCCTGATTACCTCTATTGGAATCCCATCCTTACCTGGAGCCTTGCCTGATGCAAGCTCATTTATAGCACACGTAACTTCTGTTATAGTGGGAAGTGTGTCCAGGTGGTCAAGAGTTGGCAGGGCCTCTATGGCGTTGAGGGCATCATCCGCTAGCTTGGTCTCACTTGAGTAAAGCTCTAAATAGTGCTCGACCCATCTATCCATCTGCTGTTTCTTATCAGTGATGATTTCTCCAGTCAAGGTTTTCAGCGGTGCACTTCTTTTGATCATTGGACCACAGGCTTTCTTTATCCCTTCATACATGCTTCTGATGTTTCCCTTATCACTTGCGATTTGAATGAACTCACATAACTTGATCCAATAGTCATTCGCACACTGCCTGGCAGCCTTTTGTACATCCTTTCTCGCTTGCTTCAGCTCACTCAGAGTGTTACGCGTTTGTCTTTCCTTGTTTCTTAAGAGAGCTATCTTCTTTTTATCAATCAAGGGCTGCAGTATCTGGCTGTTTGCCGCAAACCAATCCTGCCTTTTATGATCCACTGTGCCGTAAACCCCTACCGCTGTTTTATAAATAGTTTCCTTAAGTTTACTCCATTTATCATTTACTATACAATTTTCTGATGTATCATTGAAAGCGTCTTCAAGTTGCTGTTGAAATTCAAAGCACTTTCCAGGATCGTGAGTGTTAGTAATATTAATCCTGGGGCTAGACTTGTGTTTAGCTGTGTAGATTCTCTTTGGTCTCAGTCTAACCCTTGCAACAACCAAAGAATGATCTGTATCACAGTCAGCACTGTGGTAACTTCGAGTTAATGATGTATGGTTCAGATGTTGTCTCCGTGTGATAATGAAGTCCAGCTGATGCCAATGGCCGGATCTTGGATGTTTCCATGTGACCTTATGCATCTCTTTTGTTTTAAAAAAGGAGTTTGTAATACATAGGTCATTTCTAGTGCAATGCTCCAGCAGCCTTTGCCCATTATCATTCATGCGACTGATGTTGTATTTTCCAAGACACACTGTCCATGAACTCGAGTCCTTGCCCACACGAGCATTGAAATCACCGAGCATATAAATGTAGTCGGATTTTGGAACTGCCTTGATCGCAGAGCCTAGCTGCTCATAGAACGTATCCTTCACATCATCAGAGGAAGCGAGTGTCGGTGCATATGCAGTGAGAATGGTGGCAAATCCACAAGAGGTTGCCAAGCGCAGTGATAATAATCTTTCATTACCTCCAGCTGGGATATCAATCATTCCCAGTAGCGAATTCTTCACTGCAAAGCCCACACCATGTTGCCTTTTTTCTGCCTGCCCTCTTCCCTTCCAAAAAAAGGTGTAATTGTTTTCCCTGAGTGACCCTTCCTCAGCCAGGCGAGTCTCCTGCAGGCCAGCAATATCAATGTTAAGACGATTGAGTTCAGCATCAATCACAGCCGTTTTTCTCACATCGTCAATATTGTCAAGTCAGTGGAAAATCCTGGACACATGGTTCTCACGTTCCAGGTTGCAAGCCGTAGCTTGAGGTTTCTATTCTTTTTATTAGTACCTGGTGCATTGGTTTTACAGCCTGCGGATCAGATTTTGTCCTAGCCCCAAGCACCCATTGAAGCAGGCAGGCTGTGGCGGATCAGCACCCAATTGGCTGGGGGCTGCCCAGCTTGAGGCGGGCGGTAGCTGATCAGTGACACCTGTAGGTGTCTCCCACCGTCAGAGGCAACGCGTGGCGCCCCATGTCTACGCCAACTGACAAGGACTTATAACCCGTAACAGTTGCCTCTCGCTTTGATTCCGAGACCGGTTAAGACCAGGGATGGAGTTATTGCCTCTCCATAGCACAAAGCCTGGGCTAAAATAAAGAAACCATGTGTTGCCCATGCAGCATGATCCCTCTCTCGGCCTGCCTAGTTCACTCCAGAGGAAAGTTGACACCTATAAAGCTGGAACAAGACAAGCTGCAGAAGCTGCCGGATCAGCAAAGCAATGCTCTAACTGTCCGCCTATCGGAGCTTCGATCCTAGACCAGCTGCCAACCAAGGCTTAGGGCCTGGTCTGCCCTGCCATGACTTATTTTGTCTTTGGGTAGCATTTCCTCGCACCAGGATAAGGCTAGTACCCTCCCAATTGCTCTCTTCCGCCCGAAGCCGTTGGCACAATGTGGGGTGTCGGGTTTGGTAAGCGCAGCCCAACATTCAGCGCTGACAGAAAGCAGGTAGTACCGTCTACTGTCATACGGTAGCTCAGTCATATCTGACTAAGACCTGACTCTCGATCTCGATCTATTACAACAATAAATATTATATCTTAGGTCGGGTCAACCTGGGAGCCGGGATCTATTACAACAATAAATATTATATCTTAGGCCGGGTCAACCTGGGAGCTGGGATTTATTACAACAATAAATATTATATCTTAGGCCGGGTCAACCTGGGAGCTGGGATCTATTACACCAATAAATATTCCATTTTAGGCCGGGTCAACCTGGGAGCTGGGATCTATTACATCAATAAATATTCCATTTTAGGCCGGGTCAACCTGGGAGCTGGGATCTATTACAACAATAAATATTATATCTTAGGCCGGGTCAACCTGGGAGCCGGGATCTATTACAACAATAAATATTCCATTGTAGGCAGGGTCAACCTGGAAACTGCGATCTATTACAACAATAAATATTCCATTGTAGGCAGGGTCAACCTGGGAGCTGGGATCTATTACAACAATAAATATTCCATTTTAGGTCGGGTCAACCTGGGAGCCGGGATCTACTACAACAATAAATATTCCATTTTAGGCCGGGTCAACCTGGGAGCCGGAATCAATAAAAACAATAAATATTCTCACCTGGAGGTGGATTCAAACACGAGACCACGGGACAAACAGGTTCCCTGTTTGTGATTTAACTTATACACATAAACTGCTGATTCCTATTTCCTGCTTGTAGTTCCCTTCTTATTATTCTTATAGATTATACTAAGGCATCTGATAAAGTAAAACATGATGACATGATTAAAGTGTTGGAAGATATTAACATTGATGGGAAAGATCTCAGAATAATAAAGATTTTTTTTTTTCATATCCCTTACAGGGATATGAACTCGCTTACACTCAGTAAATAAATGACCGTAGATACCGAGGTAGACCAAGAAGACGGTGGATAGATAATATATATACAGACCTCCAAGCACTTGGAATCAACGACTGGCAAGAGAAGGTCAACCAGAGAGACGAATGGAGACGGATTGTATCTGCAACAAAGAACCTCAATGGCTCGGAACGCTAAATAAGAAGAAGAAGAAGAAGAAGAAGAAGAAGAAGAAGAAGAAGAAGAAGAAGAAGAAGAAGAAGAAGAAGAAGAAGAAGAAGAAGAAGAAGAAGAAGAAGAAGAAGATCCCTTACAGGACATTGCAGTCAACACCACCTTTTTTCCAGCTGCTGTTGATGTACTAGGCAAGTTTTACGTTCAGTAGTTTGCCATTGCTTTCTGAACGACCGGCTCACATATCCCGTAAGTTACTACCGCGGCGCGAACCGCTGCCGATTCTCTCAGCTGCTATTTTAGCCACGTGGATATACGGGATTACAAACAATGTCGTTAACTCCTTGGCCAGGGAGCGGGGCAGAATGTTTATTGGAACCAAATAGCAGCAATCAAAATGGGAAATAAAGAAGGAAATTATGAACACATAAAGTTGGGAGTAAGACAGGGATACGTTTTGTCACCAGATCTCTTCTCTCTCTTTAGCGAAGTAATAATGAGACAGATCAAAGAAAAGCCAGGAATAATATTCAGAGGCTATAATATAAATACTATACGCTATGCAGATGACACAGTATTTATGGCGGATAACGCAAAAGATCTCCAACAATTGTTGGACATTGTAGTAACAGATAGTGCAAAGAAAGGACTCTCCTGGAATATCAAGAAAACAGTAACAATGGTGGTATCAAAGAAACCGGTAACACCCCAATATGAAATAGAGATAGAAGGGAAAATTCTTCACCAAGTGGATAGTTTTAAATATCAAGAGACATTTATAACATCAGATGGAAGATGCACAACAGAGATGAAGAGCACAATAGGACAAGCAAAGGCTGCATTTCAGGAAATGAAGAATATCTTATGGAATAAGTCGCTATCAATGAATGTAAGAAAGAGAGTGCTAAGATGCTATATAGAACTATTTTGCTGTATGGCTGTGAATCTTGGAGTGCAAATGAACAAATTAGGAATAGATTGGAAGCAACAGAGATGTGGTTCCTGAAACGAATGTTGCGAATTCCTTGGATTGCCAAAGTAACTAACAATGAATGCCTGAACGAGGCTAATGAAACTAGACCATTATATACAACAATAAGAAAGAGGCAAACAACTTGTTTTGGTCATGTAATGAGAAGAGAGGCATTGGAGAACATCGTGACAACTGGGAAGATCGAGAGGAAGAGAGGCAGAGGCAGACCAAGAGTATGGATGGATTGCGACGGTGGCATGGGGGAATATCAATGGTAGAGTTGATCCAGAAAACCAAAGACCGAGATCTGTGAGGATTCATGAATACCAACACCAGCCGGCATGGCACTTGATGATGATGATTATTATTATTCTCATTAAATTCTCATCAATATTTTAGTAACATGAGTCATTAATCTAATAGCCCAATGTTCTCCGCATTCTATAGCACCAGATTTCATTTGGTTGAGCTAAGAGAATACTTTTTGAGATAATATTTGGTGTTAACAATATAAATTTCGATTAAGTGTCTTGAGTTTACAAAAGCCTATACACAAAATAGCATATAGCGTATGTTGCGATATCGGAGAGAAAAAGTAATCACATAATGTATATTTGTAGAATCAGTGTTAATTTTCTCTGAGCATACACACTGTGTAACAAATTTTGCATAGCTTCACTAGGATTTTCAGAGCCAAATAGTTCAGTAGTCCACTGGTGTTTTCTTGACATCTACCAGCAGTTGTATACTGGAGGTGCTGGTTTTGATAATGGTATTATATTGGTATCAGGAAAGCACTACTATACTCATACGTTCGTATTGAGTGACTCAATATACTAAAGAAGATTCAGTCTGGATGCTATTGTGGAGAGTCCATTACTAGGCTAATCAGACATCTTAAATGCTGTTAAATATCTGTTGATTTTGTTGACAAGTTAAATATCTTGGTGTAACTATTGATTTTGTTGACATGTGTGTGTGTGTGTGTGCGCGAGCGTGCGCGCGTGCGCGCGAGGGTGCGTGCGTGCGTGCGCGAGCGAGGGGGGGGTTGCCCTAAAGTTTCTATTCCACTTTATTTCTCTGGGCAAGGACAATGACCTGGTTGGGTGGCTTCCATTTTGTTAAAATGGGCTTAAAGTCTAGTGTGTTTAAGTGGTATTGCTGCTCTGTGTCCAGTGTTAGTCTGGGATCATTACCTTGGTATGACTGTGAACAGCAAAGACACGACCACTGATACCTGTACCTCTCTACCATGCAAATACCCCGTGTGTTAACACATATCATTTACTAAAACAAACTTTGATAGATTGTGTGTGTGTCTCCTAGGGTCAAATACGATTAGATGATGATGTCAGCATAACCAAGGCCAACATTCCAGTCAAGACTGGCCTTTGCCATCGTGTGGATAAAGTCCTGGTGCCTTCTTACTTAATCCCCCTTGTCAATAATGTCTGTAGCGTGGAGGAATCAGAGCTATTACCGGTAGGAATGTTTAATGAACAACATAAATGTGGACAGGAATATAATATTGTTATGTATTGATAATATAAAGCATGGAGGGTGTATGTTGTTACAGACAGCTCGAAATGGAAATAATTTGAGAACAGCGTTTTAGTGCTATGTTCCACAAGGAAATAATTTGACAGCAGCGGTCGAAGTACTATGTTCCACTAGGGAATAATTTGAGAGCAGCTGTCATAATGCTGTATCCCACAAGGAATTTAAATATATGCCGTCTGACTGATGATTGTATCCTCAGCTTTAAATTTCATCCTGGCATTGAAAGAATCACGCCAGCCGCCTTTACTTCCTTGTGCCCAATTTATTCTAGGTTGTCATGGAAGACCTGGTCAGTGAACAACATCCTCGCCTCGATGGGGATTCGAACACTTGACCGCCAGGCTGTCAGGCGTGTAGCGTGTAGCTCATACATTCTCGGTCCTGTGTCTTCATGGTGCATTCATAGTCCTCTTCCAGTCCATCGCATGAGTATCCAACACCACAGGTCAGCTGTCTTCACGGCTTTTTCATACAAACCTCTGTCTCCACGGTGCTTTCATACAGATCTCTTTCTGTACGGCACTTTTGTACATACCTTTGTCTTCACGGCGCATTCATTCAGACCTATGTCTTCACGGCTCTCTCATACATACCTATGTCTTCACGGCGCATTCATTCAGACCTATGTCTTCACGGCTCTCTCATACATACCTATGTCTTCACGGCGCATGCATACATACCTATGTCTTCACGGCGCTCTCATACATACCTATGTCTTCACGGCGCTCTCATACATACCTATGTCTTCACGGCGCTCTCATACATACCTATGTCTTCACGGCGCTCTCATACAGACCTATGTCTTCACGGCGCTCTCATACATACCTATGTCTTCACGGCGCATGCATACAGACCTATGTCTTCACGGCTCTCTCATACAGACCTATGTCTTCACGGCGCATGCATACAGACCTATGTCTTCACGGCTCTCTCATACATACCTATGTCTTCACGGCTCTCTCATACATACCTATGTCTTCACGGCGCATTCATTCAGACCTATGTCTTCACGGCTCTCTCATACATACCTATGTCTTCACGGCGCATTCATTCAGACCTATGTCTTCACGGCTCTCTCATACATACCTATGTCTTCACGGCGCATGCATACAGACCTATGTCTTCACGGCGCATGCATACAGACCTATGTCTTCTCGGCGCTCTCATACAGACCTATGTCTTCACGGCGCTCTCATACAGACCTATGTCTTCACGGCGCATGCATACAGACCTATGTCTTCACGGCTCTCTCATACAGACCTATGTCTTCACGGCGCATGCATACAGACCTATGTCTTCACGGCGCTCTCATACATACCTATGTCTTCACGGCGCATGCATACAGACCTATGTCTTCACGGCTCTCTCATACAGACCTATGTCTTCACGGCGCATGCATACAGACCTATGTCTTCACGGCTCTCTCATACATACCTATGTCTTCACGGCTCTCTCATACATACCTATGTCTTCACGGCGCTCTCATACATACCTATGTCTTCACCGCGCATGCATACAGACCTATGTTTTCACGGCGCATGCATACAGACCTATGTCTTCACGGCGCTCTCATACAGACCTATGTCTTCACGGCGCTCTCATACAGACCTATGTCTTCACGGCGCATGCATACAGACCTATGTCTTCACGGCTCTCTCATACATACCTATGTCTTCACGGCTCTCTCATACATACCTATGTCTTCACGGCTCTCTCATACATACCTATGTCTTCACGGCTCTCTCATTCATACCTATGTCTTCACGGCTCTCTCATACAGACCTGTGTCTTCCCAGCGCTCTCATACAGACCTATGTCTTCACGGCGCTCTCATACAGACCTATGTCTTCCCAGCGCTCTCATACAGACCTATGTCTTCACGGCTCTCTCATACATACCTATGTCTTCACGGCTCTCTCATACAGACCTATGTCTTCACGGCTCTCTCATACATACCTATGTCTTCACGGCTCTCTCATACAGACCTATGTCTTCAAGGCGCATTCATACAGACCTATGTCTTCACGATGCTCTCATACAGACCTATGTCTTCATGGCGCATTCATACAGACCTATGTCTTCACGGTGCTCACATACAGACTTATGTCTTCACGGTGCTCTCATACAGACCTATGTCTTCAAGGCGCATTCATATAGACTTATGTCTTCACGGTGCTCTCATACAGACCTATGTCTTCATGGCGCATTCATACAGACCTATGTCTTCACGGTGCTCACATACAGACTTATGTCTTCACGGTGCTCTCATACAGACCTATGTCTTCACGGCGCTCTCATACAGAACACTTCGAGTCAATGTCTTGATTTTGTACACCAACATTAACAGGATATTTATCTGGGACTGTTTCCCTTCAGAACAATGTTAATAAGGAACTGGGTATCTTTATGTTGTCTTTAATTGTCTGACCTTGATTTCATTCAGTAATATGTTCTTCTTTACAGTGTTTGCAACACTTCTTTGTTTGTCTTTGATCATATACATCAGACAGACAACCAACAACAATTCACCTAAACGAACATCCCTTGAAACAAGTGAAGAGTTTCAAGTACCTGGGAAGTATAATATCATAAAATGGCAGATCAGAAGACGAGATCGAAAATAGGTGCAATAAGGCAAATCAACTCATTGGACAAATGGCACCAATACTAAAGAACAAACATGTATCAGTAACTACTAAGAAAGCACTTTACAACACAATCTTCCTACCAACTCCATGCTACCAATGCCAAACCTGGACAATGACAGAAAAAGAGAAAAGAAAAATCACAACAACCGAAATGAGGTTCCTGAGAAGAATACTCAATGTATCAAGAAGAGATAAGATCAGAAATGAAGAAATCAGGACTAAAGTTGGGGTTAAAGCAGCACTAGATTTTATTAGAAAGCAGCAAGTCAAATGGTTTGGCCATGCAAGTAGGTTACCAGTCAACAGCATGCCACAACAAGCAATAATGTACAGACCAGATGGAAACAGAGGAAGAGGCCGACCACGTAAACGTTGGACGGAGGGAATAGCAGAGTCCATGGGAATATCGATATATGAAGCCCATAATCGGGCACTCTCACGAAGTGTATACTTCACCTCGTCACCGCAAGGTACAAGAGGAACATGATGAGATGGGATGATATGAGATGATGTTCATTAGCTTAGTTCATGAATGAGTAGTTATACAAGGGCTACACAATATAGTGACTGTCCCTACGGAGTGGTGTACATATTCAGGTTGCATGTAGGACTCTTTCTTTACCGTTGACTAATTTATGTGGTTCATTGTTAGTAGTGAGATATATAAATCTTAATCTTCAACCGCAGAATTGCGAAAATTAAGTGTTTAGATGTTTTCTACCATGAGAAAAGATGCCACAAGCAAAATGTCTGTAAATAAACACGACAAACAAGTTCATAATCAGGGATCTATGGTGGGTCTGTAATATGTTAGAACCATAACATTATGTAGGCTGAATGCACGGAGGTCTGCGATACGTTTTTCTTTTGCATATCCTTTACAGGACGTCGCTGTCAACACCAGCATCTTTCAGCTGTATGTTGAATTCTTGGCAAGATTACGCTCAGTAGTTTGCCATTGCTTTCTGAGTGGCCGGCTCACATACCCCGTAAGTTACCGATACAATTCGAACCACTGCTGATTCTCACCGTCATCACGTTACCTACGAGAGTATACGAGATTACGGAAAAAAGTTGTAACCTCTAAGCCACGAAGCCGGCCTGTGATATGTTAGAACCATCAAATTGTGTAGGCTGAATGCACGGAGGTCTGTGATATGTTAGGGCCATCACACTGTGTAGGTTGAATGCATGGAAGTCTGTGATATGTTAGGACATCACATTGTGTAGGCATCGACGTCTGTGGTATGTTAAGATCATCACATTGTGTAGGCTGAATGCATGGACGTCTGTGGTATGTTAAGACCATCACATTGTGTAGGCTGAATGCATGGAAGTCTGTGATATGTAAGGACAATCAAATTGTGTAGGCTATGATCATGGAGGTCTGAGATATGTTAGGACTATCACATTGTGTTGGCTGAATGCCCGAAGATCTGAGATATGTAAGGACAATCAAATTGTGTAGGCTATGATCATGGAGGTCTGAGATCATGTGTCTGTCGTGTCTACAATTGGAACTGATATTTCGTCAGGTTCATCAGTGTCTGCATGGTCAACTATTATGATGTTTGCTGCTATTTAGTCCTGTTGTTTGTCGTTTTCTTTTTCCTTATGGTAATAAGTTTCAGCATGTTTACATGGTATATTTTCTTGCGGTTGTTAATCAAAACTTCATAATTGACTGGTGATATCTGTCGTACAATTTTGAATGGACTTTGCCATGAGATCGAAGGTAAGTCTCTGGTGTCTATAATAGTAACAAAACGTCCTGTCCAGGAGTCAATATCAAAGTTTTGGCCCTTCTGTTGACATAGTTTCTATATGTAATGCCTGTCTGCCATCACCCTTCAAAATACATTTGGGAAGGTTTTAGAGAAGATAGTCCCTGTTAAGCTGCAGGATTTTTTGGAAAGGGGGGAGCTGCTTCCAATAGGACTGGGGAGCTACAGGCCAGGAAAAGATACCTGGTGAAATGCAGCCACTTTTGCCTTTGATGTTTATGAGGGGTTCCAGAGTAGACAGGAAACGATGGCAGTAGCGCTTGATCTCGAGGATGCGTACAATACAGTTCGATATGATATTTTGATTACCGCACTGATGGAGAAGGGGGTCAATCCCTGGTTGGTGAACTGGAAGGAGGCCGTCGGGTTGCTCTCCGTCTGGGTGCATGGACCTTAGAGCCACATATGTTAACCCCGGCACTGCAACAGGGATCTGCAGTCTCACCGGTGCTCTTTGATGTGTATACGAGCAAGATTGCAAAGCTAGAAGCACCAGGGGTTGGAAGAATACTAAAATTTGCAGATGATATTCTTGCATATAGGCAGGGGAGAGATAGGGCGCAAACAGCCCAGGAGTTACAGGCGACATAGATAAAGTGATTGACTGGTGCACAGAAATGAGTGCTGTCATCCACCCGGAAAAGGCGGCGGTTTTGTGGTGCTCTCTGGGCAACAGGATTGTAAGAGCTGATGTCCCAAGCCTCGCGATGGATGGTAGAAATGTCAGCAGAGAGAACAAACTGAAGTATCTGGGGATCACATTTGACAGGAGCCTATCCTTCAAGGACCATGTGGAGACGGTTGTGACAAGATCTCAAAAGGGACTCAGTGCACTTAAAACTATGGCTGCTATGGACACAGAGCAGAGAATGCTTTTCACACTATACCAGCACTTGATCCTCTCAGTAATTGCTTATGGATTATATACTTTTAAGCGACTTTTAAGTAATTGATTATGGATTAGGTCTGCTCACTGTCTCAGAGAGTCAGCTGGTGAAGTTAGAGCGCATACAGAACGAAGCTTTGCGGGTCATTCTGGGATGCACTAGAGACAGTAGTGTGTATGCGTTACATCCTTGGTCTGCCGACTGTTGCTGGTAGGCTCAAGGTGATGCAGGCGAAGGCATACCTCAGAGTAGCTGCAGACACAGACCACCCACTGCACGAGGCGCTGGACGCAGTTAAGGGTCAGCGACTTGTAAGAGGGAAATCATGGATGGCTCAGGCGCTGGATACAATCAGACAGGTGTGCCCCTTGGAGAACATTAGGCGTGGAGAGGAGTGGGTCAGAGTACCAGCGGAGCAGTCAGACTTGTGCAGAGTTATAATCACATTAAGCCGGGAGTGCAGGGAGTGGCCAGCAGGGGCCACGGAAGTGGATATCCAGCAACTAATTCAGGACAATGCTCACTCGGGTGATGTGATTATCTACACAGATGGTTCGGTGTCAAGAGGTGAGAGAAGTGGCTGGGGGTTCATAGCCACAGCTAATGGTCGATGTTTGGGGCAGGAGAGCCTGGCACATGATACCACAACATCCAGCTTAAGAATGGAGGTGGAGGCAGTCACTGCGGCTCTCCGCTGGATGGAGAATACCCCACACACACACATATCGTGATTGTAACTTACTCAGAAAGCATGCTGACGAGGGTGAGAACGGACAGGCTTCGTGCGGAGTGGCTTGCTTCGCTTCGGAGGTCACGGGTGACAAGCATCTCCTGGATCTTTTCTCCGGGCCATGCCGGTGTGCTGGGAAATGAACAGGCGGACAGATTGGCTGTTTCTGCAGAACTTGGTGGAGTATTGATACATGACAAGGCAGACGTGGTTTCGGCCTTGTGGGAGCACGTGCACACCTCGGAGGAGCAAATGGATTAATATGGTCTGGCACGATTGAGACAGCGAGGAGTGACGAGGGGATCTGGCCGACGCTCAACGCTCAGAGGAAAGGCGAGACGGACTTATAATCAGATTGCTACTGGTACTATTAGTGTTGGAACTCTTCGCTGGCTACTGAGGATGGGGACGGAGCAATTATGGGAATGCCGATTCCTAAATCAAACAATCAATCAATCATGCCTGTCTGCCTTAGTGCTTGTTTGGCAATCACACATGACCTCATGATTCAGTCACGACGATTGGTAACTAAATTGTAAGCTGACACAGTTTTGTTGTCAGTAACTGTAACAAGACCCCCGGGGCTTGGACAGGTATGTTACTATAGTTAATATCCCCAGGTTTGCTCCGACCACCCCAATAGTACTTTACATCTAAAAGGCCCCACACAAGCCGGGACAGCTGACCTTCCCCTCCCCACCTATGGATTCCTACCCACATGGGGCTCGGACAAGATAACAGTCATACTAGTACTCAAAGCCATGGCTAACAAAGCAAAATTTAATTTCTGAATACGTCAACTATAACTCAGAGAGGGATGGCTGAAAAGCCTGGATAGAAGACAATATGTACACTGGCTGCTAGAGAACAGCGAGAAGATCTACAGATGATCAGTCATCATCACGGAGCATGTGACTTCAGTTCGTGCTGTCGTCCCGTCGTGGTTAACGACTCACCCGAGGAACCTCCAGTGCAAAGGAACTCCAAGGCGTAGACCCTTCCAGAGTTCTCTCCTCCACTGTGATTAAGATCTCGGACTGATCAGGCGTATGTCTGATGCCTGACTGACACTTCACCAAAGTTCGCTGGTCATCCCTCGATGACGTAATAACTCACAAGTTCCACTCCGCTGATGACGTCTGGGCCGACCCTAGAATTCTAGATGTCCCCAACTGAAGAAAAGTACTGTAGCACAATACACTAGTATATAAGAGCCTGGTTGCTCTTCGGTCATCTCAAGTTAATGGTGAAAACTTATCTGCAACCTATAACTGGAGCGCTGGCTCCATATAACCACAATGTCAATTGAATGATCCAACAGGTGAATGTAAGAACTCAACATATTCACATGTCTCTATTCTACACAGTTCTGTTGGTATCGACTACCTTCACAGCTTACAAGGTCATTGTCCACCAACACCTAGGAATGGGGTAGATCCCTACTCAAACAAGAATGTCACTCCGGTGTTCACAAGACTAGCAAATCACTGTTGTAGGTCACTTGACCAAGTTTCGGCTTTAGTACGGATCACAACTGTAGATTCACACCGTATTTAACATGAATTTATACAGTGTGTCCCATTACGACCCAGCCGGGCCGGAAACATAGTAAACTGGCCATTGTCGTGACTGGTAAACAGAGATAACTTTCATCAACACAACTGGAACTCATTTCCTTGAGAGTACACAGGTCACCACTGAGTTATCTTAGAACTGCACCAGTACCTTACCAGTGTGAATCAAGAGACGCTTCAGTCCTAGACCCTACCTGGATCGGTTGACTAAATCTTCGTCGGACTCGTCGCGGTGGTCTTAGCTTAGACCCACCGTATCATTCTAAACTCAGATTCTCTCATGTGTTTGACTTTGGCAGATTCAGTTGATAGCTCCCAGTATTGCCTCAAACATCACCTTGATTGGCACTGGAATGAGCTGGTCCCATTGAGTTTATGGTCTAACTCATGAATCTCCATCTATATAACAGATCCTGAAACATGGAGGTTGGTGTGAGTACTCAACAACAACTAGGACTAACATGCATCTCAACCATGACAATGCATCAGAGTAATATATATATATCATACATTATATATTAGATCATCAACACCATAGATCAACTCTTAACTACAAGGTACAGGCATGAGGGTGCAAGAGAAAGCAATAGTACAGCAAGTGTATAGTCAAGTAACTCGTCTGGGCAACAGATAGCCCGATAGCACCAGAGTAGACTGTTTGACTCTGTCAAAGTATCCTCTACCTGGTGTTATTCCAATCCTCCACTTCTCTTCCAACCACAACCTTAAAATACACCTACTTATCTTTCAGTGTAGCGGTTACTTTATCTAGGAGGTGTCCAGCCGGACATATCCTCCTCACATACATAACTCAACAATTAATTAATCACTTAACCCATTGATCAATTAATTAAACATAACTCATTAATGACTATATAACATTAATAAATTATATACATCATAATTCATTAACATAGCATTAACAAATTATAAATCATGAATTGTTAAACTTAACTAACAAACTCATAAACAAAGCAACAGCTTCTGTTCCTGGGATCTCTGTCCCAGAACAGGTTTGACCTTTATTAGTTGACCTTCACCCATGACGGTCAAGTCTGTGCAGGTCTATCACAGATATGGTGGCAATCCACCGAGTAAATCTTCCCCACAGCTGCTGTGGCAAAAGAGCACCTTGGTTCCGTGGCGAGTTAGGCCACTCGTCCATTTTAGAGTGGCATCCAGCCCCTCATCCACTAAATCTCCAGTCCCTTCACAAGTGCTGCCTAAATGGCTTAGGATGTAACTACTCACTTCCTAGTGATAAGTTACTCCCACGTACAGAGGTCAGGTTATAGAAGAGAAGAACAGTAGAGTCAGACAACAGTTCTGTTCGAAGTTCGGATCGTCATCAACGCAACGGTCTCCGTTACAGAGCGCCGCTTCGCTCTCGGTCGGGTACGTTAATTAAACCATCGGTTACGCACTGGTTACTATTGGTCGGACAGGCCAAATAACCAGTCGTCTGGAAGACATTATACGCCACGATCGGGCACGCATATTCACTCCGACGGGCGGGCATATAGACAAGTAGTGACATTCGAAATCCACAGATAATTCCCATCTATCTCTATACAGTAAATACAAAACCACTCTACATAGAGTTGGAATAGCACTGGCATCCCCACATAGCAAATACTTACCTTCACATTCCCAATGGAAATACAAACACCTTGATTCCAGGAATTAATAAACACCACTTACTTAAGGCATACATTATAGCACTTACTAGCTAAGCAAACAACACATTACTGGCTAGCTAAAGCTAATAACTTAGCACTATTACTGCCTTTAGCATCACACAATATAACTAAATTCCTCACCGTCCTAAGAATGTATTCACTAAACAAGAGAGTTAACACACTTGCTTCAAAGCTGTTAAATTACCCAAATCTACTTACACATAGCAGTGGTAACATCATAGTACATTTCACTAACAATGCATATAATTGTAATCTAACATCCTTAAATTCTATCAGCTACACTAACATCAGATTTACACAACTGATCAGATGGAACAAATTACACAGGCCTGATATTTAGACACACACACACTGGTTAATACAGAAGACGTCTTTCCTACACATTTGCTAACCGATCGATAAAGCTCATTACTTATGCAAACAGGCGGGCGTAAAATTCTACGCGGCGCAGGTGGCAATTATTGCTGTGTTCAACGCTTAAAAGTATTTCGGCTGCCGGCGTTTTATTTAAGGATAACGGTTAATTAATAACGTATTACTTCATTAAATTGGATCATAGAGTCACATTACTTGACTGCATGTGTTCCGCTCTGGCAGCGACAAAAGACATCTCTTTACAGCAGTCAATACATTACGGCCGTCTCTGGCGATAGATGGATGACGACTGACCGCGGATAGCTAAGTGTGCAGTCACAATTACATCCCGGGCCTAGAGAATCCCATGGGTCACGGAGGAATTCAGAATCCAGTGTTCCCCGATGTAATTGTGGGTCCAACGTGACAGCAACATCACGTACGCACATTACCTATTCTCTTCTCGAAGAATCCAGATTCTTCTCGAACTCACCCGACTATGACGTCAGGAACTAATTTAGCAGGGGATTTCCCTAGCTATGGTCCCAATCTCAAGGGAGACATTTCGTCTTATTCCGACCAAAGGGAAATAAAGCAGAGGACAGACTGAAATCTGGTCCGTTTCATCACAGTAAATTTACCAATTAGTAGTTCTTTATATATTGCTAATGGGCCACGTGGGTTGGCACCATAAACCAGTTCAAAAGGTGAGAAGTCTGTGCTACAATGTGGTGCTTCCCTGTAGGCAAAACGTACAGCAGGTAATAATATGTCCCAATCTGTTGGGCATTGTTCCATAACTTTAGCCAGCATGTATTTTAGGTCCCAATTTATCTTTTATACAATCTCACTTGTATGTGGGTTATAGGAGCACTGTTTAAAGCCCAGCATATTACTAACAGCTTGGGTGGCTGCTGAAATAAATTGAGTAACTCTGTCTGATAAAATAATATCTGGAAAACCATTTCTAGAGAATATATGGAAAAACACCTCAGTATTATGATTAGAAGTAATATTTTAAATGGCACTGCTTCTGACAATCTTGTACACAAATCAACCATGATTTACAAGAAAATCTATACCTTTGACTGACACATAGTTCAGTGGACAGACAATGTCTACTGATACTTTCTCAAAGGGTCGTGAAGCTAGGTCAGCTGGCTGAATTTCGGTCTTTAGATGGTTGCCTTTTTCACTAGCTTCTGACACACTTGATATGACTTGTAATATTGCCTGATATCATTGCAGTATCTGGGCCAGCAAAATTGGGTCAGTAGTCTTGCCTGTGTTTTGACTTAGCCCATATGCCCTGCACAGGGTGAATCGTGTGCTATTTCAAGGGCTTTTTCGTGTTATTTACAAAGCCCAGGTGGGTGATTAATTTGCCTTTTGAGTAAATTACCGCATTTGCCTGTTCATTGGTAATTGGTACGCTGTGTCCACAAGTTAAAATACCGTCTTTGTAGAATTGGGTACATGTGGCACATTTATCTACTTTGAATGTATCTATGTTTTCTACTGCGTTCACAGTTTCTTCTTCTTCTTCTGGAGAGGCGCTATCTAAGATGGCTGCATTTGCTCTTTCTAATAGTTTTCTGCCTTCACAAGAGAACTGCAAATGACCGTAACTTTTGCAAAAAAATTTAGTAAGCCTTTTATAGTTGGTACGCTTGGCCTGTTGCTTTTTTTTATCATTTCTGTATATGGTTTTGGTAATTCCTACTGTAACTGTAAGGTTTAAGGTTGGTGAATTTCATTGCAGGAACAAACTCAGTATCTCTAGATGTAGTGAAAATAATATCTCTGTTAGCTGTAAAATACGCAGCTCCCCTTTTCTCCATCTCTTTAATAGAATCACACTCATTCTCTTGCAGAAATTTCGACAAAGGTATAGGCAATGATGAAATTAGTTTGTCTCTTAATATATGGTATTTAAGTAACTCAAAATTGTTATTAATCTTCGCTGCAGCAAGCCATTTGCTAAAAATATCCTGAACTTAGAAACGTAGTCGAGAAATGTTTGTGTGGGCTTGGGGGTTAATTTTGAGAATTGTGCTCTGTAGCCTGCACTATCTAGAAGAAAATGATGCATACTGCGTGATTTAATGAAGTTATAATCTCTCCTGAGTTCTGATGGGTTGGTTTCTATTACCTTTAAAGGTTCCTCCCGACAAGTGCTGCATGTAGATGATATTCCACGCTGTGATTGGGATATCGTAGTGTGGCATTATTGTTTCGAAATTCTGCGTCCATGCAGATATACCATCGCCTGTGGTGAAGTTCTTTATGATTCCGTGTTTTTTCATCAATTCATTTTCTTTCTCTTTACTCTCTATTTTCCTAGTTTATATGTTGCTTTGTGATTCTGTTTCTAACTGCTTCAGTTTAAGCTGTGTTTCTAGCTCTTCTTTTTCGACTTGAGCGTTTATTTCTGCTTCTCTAATTTTTGTTTGATGTTCTAATTCAGTCTGTTTTAAATCTCGTTCTTTTGCTCGTTCCGCTCTTTATTTAACTTGTTATCTCTTTAAATCTGTTCTTTCAGTTTATTTTCGCTCCACTCTAATTATTTATATTCTGAGAGTTCACTTTTAATTCCCAGTTACATAAATTCCTCTAAGGCTGCCATATAGCTTATTTACTAACTTACAATGACAGTGTGTAAAATATGCTATCAATGTAATACACATTTTAAATACTTATTACACCGGAAAAATATTAGAGTGTGGCACTAACGTATAGGCAGAAATAAAAAAGAAGAACTTAGCTGCCTGTAGTGTATGAAATTTTCCTCCAGGCTTTAGTTCACCCAGGGGTCGACGTGCGTGTTGATTGTTCACGGTACTGTTGGTTCACTCACTGTGGCTTGGCTGTGGATAGAAAACCTATTATGGTTGTCTACAGGATTCTGTCGTGGCTGTAGAAAGAAAATAGTTATAATTGTCTGCTGTCTTGTTATTGTCTAGTATTCACTGTTGTGTACAGTCTCTGGTTGTCGGATTCATAGACTAGACTATGTCCCCATTAATTCTGCCATAAACTCACTGATATTAAATATTACAACATAGTGGCCAAGGACAAATTAAAGCTTATTATTTCACACAATAAGCTCACGCTAAGGCAGGCTCACAATTTCGTCCAGTATGGACTCTTTAATCAAATGATAGCGTGCGACACAATATCTCACATCGATGTGTTTGCTACGCAGCAAGTATTCCGAGTTAACACATCCATATCTGAATGGGCATCCCCTTAGTACATTGTAGATATATACAATGAAGTATTCATATGCAAACGTTCATTCTCCTGCACAAACTCGACGTAGCATTCATCTATCATAAGTCAGTATACACTGGCTCTCTCAGTCGTACTCGCCGGCATACTATCTATTCTACACTCGTCGTATTCTCAGTCACTTACATACGTCTGCCCCTCTCGCTAATCAAACTCCGTCTGCCTGAGTTCGGGTCTGCTCTCCCGTATAAGGGGCACTCATGCCCCCGTGCTTTATGCCTGACCTGCTCTATTCCTTTAGTCTCGGATCTGGTCTGTCCTGAGTTACAGGCTCACCTGCCCTTCACCCTAGGTTGTTGTCAGTAGCCGTGACTGTCTCAGTACTTCTCTCTATTCGTCTTATCCTGCGGTCCTCGTCGCCTATTGTCTTGCCTATATGCTGTCCTGTCAGTACTGTCTCTATCTGGTTGATCTCTAACAGTTTAGGGCCATCACATTGTGAAGGCAGAAAGCATGGAGGTCTGACATATTTAGAACAATGATATTGGGTAAACTAAATGCCTGGAGGTCTGAATTATGTTAGGACCATCACATTGTGTAGGCTGAATGCCTGATGATCTGCAAATTGGTTAGGACCATCACATTTTGTAGGCAGAATGCACGGAGGTCTGAGATTTGTTAGAAAAATCATATTGTGTAGTCTGAAATCCCGGAGGTCTAAGATATGTTACGACCATTACAATTTTATAGGCTTAGTTAGCTAGTTAGTCGAGGTTCCAACTTCACGGCAACGGGTTGTTCCCATTATGCTCCATTCCTGTGCCAGTAATATCCCACAAAATGCTCCCCACTGTCCAGTGTGATAAGTGGAATAGACAGGAGTCTCGGCAATCCAACACCCCGTACAGGTACACTGTGCATAATGCCGCCGCCATAATGCCAACACAAAATTCATTCACGACGACCACAGTTCATCATCGATGGACTCGGCAGTCAACAGAAAGACCTCATTGACCTGGGTTTTCTCACATGGCTCGGTCTGTTACCGCAGGGCAACCCGCCGAAAGTGTCGCATAAAGCACGCACTCCGCAGCTTCAGCGCCGACTCTCATGAGTCTCTTGAAAAATGCACTCGTGAACCAAAAAGGCACTCAGTCAATTCAGCAAACACCGGTAGCCATTATTCCGAACATATAAGTCACTGTACAGGACAGATGTAAAAGCATTTCACCCGAATTTCACAGCTCACAGTGTCGCCCACGCATTCACTCAGTAGCAGGGCGACGGAACGCTATACTACCAGTCCAACGTAAGGAAAATGCGATTGCAAACCATAGCTGCAAGCATAAACACGCCACAGGCCTTAACGATTCAATGCCTACCGCCATGTTGGCGACCAGAAGTATACATCCATTTGTAGGCTTAATGCACGGAGGTCTGAGATATGTAAGGATCCTCGCAATGTGTAGCTTGAATGCCCGGAGGTATGATATTTGTTAGGACACTACATTGTTTAGGCTGAATTCCCGGAGGTCTGAGATATATAAGGACCATTATAATGTGTAGGTTTAATGCCCCGATGTGTGAGGTATGTTAGGACCATCATATTGTGTAAGCTGAATGCATGGAAGTCTATGATACATTAAAACCATCACATTGTGTAGGGAGAATGCACGGAAGTCCGAGATATGTTAGGACCATCACATTGTGTAGGCTGAATGCACGAAAGTCTGAGATATGTTAGCACCATCACATTGTGTAGACTGAATTCCAGAAGATCTGTTATATGTTAGGACAACACTTTGTGTAGGCTGAATGCATGAAGGTCTGTGATATGTTAGGACCATCATATTGTGCAGGCAGAATGCACGAAGATCTGTGATATGTTGGGACCATCACATTGTGTAGGGAGAATGCACGGAGGTCTGTGAAACGTTTGTACCATCACATTGCGTAGGCTGAATAACCCTAGGTCTGAGATATGTAAGGACCATCACAATGTGTAAGCTGAATGCCAGAAGTTCTGAGATATTTTAGGGCCATCACATTGTGTAAGCGAATGCCTGATGGTCTGCGATATGTTAGAACCATCACATTGTGTAACGCGAATTTCCGAGGTGTGAGATATGTGTGGACAATCACTTTGTGTAAGCTTAATGCCCAAAGGTCTGTCATATGTTAGGACCATCACATTGTTTAACCTGAATGTATAAAATTCTGAGATATGTTAGGACCATCACATTGTGTAGTCAGAATGCACAAAGATCTGCGATATGTTAGTTAGTTAGTTAGTTAGATAGTTAGTTAGTCGACAGATCATCCTCATTGCACATCGAACCAATCAGTCCATAAGTGCTCGGATCCCCTCCTCAGCAAATCCCGCAGCGTATAGCGGCTAACGACGCCAGTTCTGTGTTGGTTTATCAATCTTCTTTGGCTTCCTGCGTAGTGTTCTTGTTTGGTCACCCCTCTTTTAATTTGCTGCTCTCGCAGTCTGGCCATTGTTGTAGATTCACAGTCATCACTTGGTTCTCGCAAAAGTCTTACTTCTCGTAGAGCATTCAGAATGTCAGCCTGATCCATGGCGCGTCCGCCCTCCACAGTAGCCTCACCTGCGAGCTTGTCAGCCCGCTCATTTCCTTGTACTCCCGCATGCCCTGGCACGAAGATGAAACTAATCTTTGCCAGCCGAGACCGCTCTAGAGGCAGCAACCATTCTCTTCGGATCGACCCCTCCTCTATCCTCTTGATAATGTTCATTGAGTCGCTAAGGAAACAAGCCCTAGTGAATGTCTGTGTCTCGAGCCATGTTATTGCTTTACTTACTGCCATGACTTCCATGGTCAGGCTACTTGTGGTTTCAGTGAAAGCACCAGAGTCCTCCTTCACAATTCTCCCTCCGGCCCGAGCTGTAAAGGCCCATGAGCTTCTCACATGTCGGACGACCGACCCATCTGTGTAGATGACCGCGTCACCATCTAGCGAATTCTCGAAAATCAACGCTTGTACTTCAGCCTCAACAGCAGCCGGATTTTCTTGTCTGCATTATCTGCGATATGTTAGCACCATTACATTGTGTAGGCAGAATGCACGAAGATCTGTGATATGTTAGGACCATCACAGTATGTACGCAAAATGCATGGATTTCTTAGATATTTTAGGACAATATCATTGCATAGGCTGAATGCATGGAGGTCTTAGATATGTTAGGACCATCACAACGTGTAAGATGAATGCATGGAGGTCTGAGATTTGTTAGGACCATCACATTGTGTAGACTGAATGCCTCGTGGTCTGAGATATGTTAGGACCATCACATCTTGTAGGCAGAATGCATTGAGGTCTTAGATATGTAAGGAGGATCACATTGTTTAGTCAGCATGCCCGGAGGTGTGAGATATTTTACGAACGTCACAATTTTGCAGGCTGAATGCACGGAGGTCTGTGATATGTTAGGGCCATCACACTGTGTAGGCTTAATGCACGGAGGTATGTGACATTTTAGGACCATCACATTGTGTAGACTGAATGCAAGGAGGTCTGTGATATGTTAGAACCGTCACATTGTGTAGACTGAATGCAAGGAGGTCTGTGATATGTTAGAACCGTCACATTGTGTAGACTGAATGCAAGGAGGTCTGTGATATGTTAGGACCATCACATTGTGTAGGCTTAATGCACGGAGGATAGCACAGCCATGCTTCCCCCTCGTAGGGGACGATGAGCACAGGCGTCGAATCTTTTTCAGAAACTTTAATGACATTATTATCGTAGTCTTCACACAATTACACAAACTCGCCCGCTATCAGTAAATCGCACACAGTAAATGTGTGTACAGAAATACTTGTGATCAAATAAATGTGTGCCCAGTTTGTGGTCTTCTTCTGCTCTTTATTCTCCATTGGAGCAAAAGCCCCAACCATGGTACACTTAAATCTTTTGTTATCTTCTTCAGCTCCTTCATGTCCTCGCTTTATGATTCAATCTCATAATATCCCATTGCCTCTGCAATCTGTGCTATCGCTCCTAATGCGTGTGCGCGCGCGCACACACACACACACACCATACACACACATATACACATCTAACTACACACGCACGCACACACACTCTCTGACACATATACACACTATATATATATATATATATATATATATATATATATATATATACAGTAAAAATAGTTTTATATATTTAGATGATTTAAGAGGAATCACCATTGAGGGACGTACCAGACATAAATTTAGATATGCAGATGATACAGTATTAATTGCAGACAATGAGCAAGATCTGCAACATTTAGTAGATGCGGTTGTTGTACACAGTGGACAATTAGGGTTATAATTAAATTTTAAGAAGATACAGATTATAATCGTCACTAGGAATAAAGAAATACACCAATGCATATACTAGTAAATTGGAATATTCCTAAACAAATACATCGGTGCAACTATATTGGAACAGTCAAAATATCTGATGGGAGATGCCTTGAGGAGATTAGAACACGAATCGCTATAGCAAGATGCAAAACGTACTGACCAATAAAATTATGTAAATTGCAACGTGAAAAAGAGTGTTGAAGTCCCACATAGAACCTGCACTTGTGTATGGATTTAAATCGTCGATAATGAGCAGTCAAGCTGAAAATAAAAAAAAAAATAAAAAAAACATCTAATTGCTGTGGAAATGTGGTTTCTGGGGAAGATGCCCAGAATACCATGGGAATACATAAAAACAAATGTGCAAGTCCTACAAGAAACAAATGAAAACAGTAAACCGATTTGATAAATTAGACATAGACAGTCACAGTCTTTTGGACACATTATGAGAAGCAATAAATTGAAGAATTTCGTGACAACTGGCAAGACTGAAGGGAAAGGAACAAGGGGAAGGGGAGATGTAAATATCTAGATGGTTTTGCCACGTGTCATGTCCGAGACAAGAATTGATCCACGACCCTGGTGATCGAGTGAGATGGCAAAACACGACCGCCCACGCTTATGGCCATGGCACATGATGATGATGAGTCACATTACAGACAAGCTGAGTGTGTGACATTGTTATCACACGGCAGCCAAACAGTTTCTGTAACCATCACATAATAAATGTAACAGTATCGATAACTACTATGTAAACGTATCAATAACAACGCATAATAAATGCAAAACTTTGGTAACAGTGGCACAATACATGTAAAAGTATCCGTAACAGCAACATAATACATGTAAAAGTATCGACAACCTCGACACAATAGGTTTTTCATTAATTATGTCATGGTTGCCAACAGTTTACATGTGTTTTAATATTCTTGATGACATTTTCACATTTATTATTCGTTATATTTACTGAAACTTAAGCATGTTACTATGTTATGATTACTGATACGTTTACATGTACTATGCTGAGGTTACTGAAACTGCCACGAGTCATCTCGTGGTCACTGACACTTATGCAAGTATTATGTCGGAGTTACTGACACTTGTGTATGTATTATGTCGTGATTACTGACACATGTGCGTGTAGTATGTCGAGATACTGACAGTTGTATGTGTATCATGTTGTCGTTACTGACACTTTTACATGTTGCAAGCGTGGTTACTGGCGATTTTACATTTATTGTATCAAAGTTTCTATCATTTCTACATTCATCATGTCACGTTTTCCAGGCACACTTGTATATGCATTAAGAGTTTTAGAGCTGTAACTTCTGCTCTTACTTTAGCGGTCTCCGTGTGGACCATAATGATGGTTTGTAAAAGGGATCCAGTAGCACCATATAT
The DNA here is from genome assembly GCA_014155875.1 of Cepaea nemoralis. NCBI lineage: Eukaryota > Metazoa > Mollusca > Gastropoda > Stylommatophora > Helicidae > Cepaea > Cepaea nemoralis. The sequence goes on along the minus strand of JACEFZ010009704.1, from coordinate 178,963 downwards.
CTAACCTTCGTGGCTAAGAATAAAAACTATAAGGGCTCAATGGCACATGACGTGAGTTAAAATTGGAAACTGTTTAAGGCCCAAGTTACATTTCACAAATTTAAAAACAAACACCTACTCACCAAGTAATAAGTTTAGCATTTGTGGTTGTGTGGTCTGATCAGAGAGTTGCTTTTTGCAGATGATGCTGCAGTTACGACCCACTCTGAGGAAGAATTGCAATGTCTACTATCTGCATTCTCCAATGCTTGTTCTGAATTTGGTTTAACAATTAGCAAAAAGAAGACACAGATTATGTCACAAGGTGCACATGGGGTACCATCAATCTTTATTGACGACGCCGAACTAGAGATAGTAGACCATTTTACATATCTAGGATCAGTGGTAAATAGCAAATTATCCCTAGATCAGGAAATCAACATCCGGATTGGTAAGGCAGCAACAACAATGAACAGGTTAAGAAAAAGAGTCTGGGAGAACAGGAAGCTTACTGCCAAAACAAAAGTCCTTGTCTATCAAGCCTGTGTCCTTAGTACTCTTCTCTATGGCAGTGAAACCTGGACAACTTACTCACACCAAGAGAAACAACTTAAACAGCTTTCATATGCGGTGTCTGCGAAGAATTCTTGGTATTAAGTGGCAAGACAAAATCACAAATACTGAAGTATTGGAAAGATCAGGTTGTGTGACAGTTTATTCCATGCTCAGTCTTCGTAGACTTAGATGGATAGGACATCTTAGGAGGATGGATGATGGTAGAATACCAAAGGATATCTTTTTTGGTGAATTACAGATGGGTAAGAGATCTCAGGGTCGGCCTCTACTACGATACAAAGATGTGTGTAAGCGGGACATGATTGATACAGGCATTGATAATGCACATTGGGAGCAAGTCGCCGCTGAACGTATTGCATGGAGGGCAAATATCAGAAATGGAATAAAGTCAAAGGAGAAAATTATTGCAGAAAAGTCACACACCGAGCGTGTGAGACGTAAGATGGTGCATGATGGTGGAAATGACTACGTGTTCACATGCACCCACTGTGAACGGACATTTACAGCGCAAATTGGCCTTATCAGTCACACTCGCTACCGCCATAGTTAAAAGTTATTATGCCTTTTTAAAGCACAAACTATCGTCTGTCAAGACGGCAAGGTGCCAATGGTATACACACAGGTGGTTGCTCGTAGGTGCCACGGAGTTTGTGCACTGTTTAATACGTATACGTGTGTAATCTATGGGAGAGACTGAATGACTTCTGGAGTTGTCTGAGTGTGCAATAATAGAAATCCACATCATTGAAAGACATGAAAGGAATCGCCATCGGAGGAGATAACATCAACAATATATGTTTTGCCAAATTATGCAGCGCTGGTAACAGACCATGAACAGGAATGGCCATCGGAGGAGACTGCATCAACAATATAATATATGTCAGTCGATGCAACGCTGATTACAGACCATGAACTGGAATGACCATCGAAGAAGACAGCATCAACAACATAAAATATATTAGATTATATAGAGCTAATTGTAGACCATGAACATAAGCTATGGATACTGATATTGCACACACTGAGCTACTAGGGTTAGAATTAAATTTTAATTAAACAAATAAAGCATGGTCATTTTTGCAAGAAGAAACACCTACCACGATGCAACATTCAAGTCTATGGGAACATTCTTGAAAAGGTGAATCGGTACACATATCTTCATACAGTCTGATTGAAGAAGAAAATGTCTTGTAAATATTGGAAGAGGATTTGCCATTGCAATTAAAGCCTTTTGCAAGATAAAAAAACTTGTTCACTAATATAAAACTGACAGTGTTAGACATGGACAATAAACAAAGCTTAAAAATATCTGTCACAGGAAATGTGGTTTCTGATGTAACTGCAAAGAATACCTTGGACGGACAGAAAGACAAATGAGTAACTCTACAGGGGATTATGGGAAAAAGAACAAGGGATAAGCAGAGAGATAACTTTACCACATGACATAATCGGGACAAGACGACCGACCTGATCTATGACTCCAGTGATCGTGTGAGATGGCCAACATTGACCGCCCACGCTTGTCGGGATGGCGCATGATGATGATCGCCATGAACAATTGAAAACTGCCAACTGATTAGAGAAATTAGAAATAGCTTCGATCTCCCTGGCCCTGGGATTAACGACGTTGTTCGTAATCCTGTATATCCACGTGGGGGAAACAGCTGCACGAGATTTGGTAGCCGATCGCGCAGCTCTGGTAACTTACGGGGGTATGTGGGCCGGTCGTTCACAAAATAATGGCAAACTACTGAACGCAAAAACTTGCCTAGTACATCAACAGCAGCCGAAACATGTTGGTGTTGACTGCAACGTCCTGTAAGGGATACGCAACATTTAAAAACAAAGCAAACATATGTTTGGTATGTGATATGGAGAAGTAAACTTGAAAGTTTAGTAAAAATTGGCAAATGTGATGAGAAAAGAGCAAGGGCAGAACCAGAGAGCAACACCTGGATGGTTCGGCCACACCGCACGATAGAGGGAAGTACATAGTTTTGTTCCGAGACTGGGGATTGTATCAGATATCGAACCGTGACCACTGACACCAATTGCATGCGAGTCAGTAATGATGATGATGATGATGATGATGATGATGATGATGATGATGATGATGGTGATACTAAACCAATTATTGTTTTTTCTTTACTATCGTATTTGTAATTATCATTATATGTAAATACATTACTTTCTATTCTTGTTTCTCATAGGGACGGTGCGTTGCATGCTATAGAAGCGACTATGCATCCTGCCCACTGAGAACAGATTTTCCAATCGTAAGGCATTCAGTGTTTGGTATCTTGACGAGATTGTCCATACCTAACTAGATAGCACAAATACTCGCTAACTAACATGTCCAGTGTTTGTATTCTTGTCATAAAATTAGAGGTTCGTCCCTGACTAGACAGCACACATATTTTCTAACTTACATGTCCAGTGTTGGTCTTCCCATAAGGTAATGCAATAATGGTGGTGTGAACAGAAAGACGATGTAAGTATTTATTGTGAGCCGAAGCAGAACAACGTCTAGCGTAATCGCCTGCGACCTCTATCATTGGTTGGAATCCCCAACGAGAAGGGGATGTTGACACATGAATGTGGACTCCCAGGGGGACACTGTGTCACATGGGTACCTGCACGTTTTGTGGGCAGTAAAGGCAGTCAGCCGATCATTGACCACATCACACAGGGAGTAGTGATTGTTTTATGTAAATATAAGGCCAGCACCATACACATGAAACACCTGAAGGGGTTGGGTATGTGTGGGTGCCGTATATACTCACACACAAACACATTACGCACACAAAAGACATACACACACCCATACACTCACAAACACAATGCACACACACACACACATCACACAAGTATAAGTGCCTCTGTCAGGGATGCCTTGGTGTTGTTTTATAAATGTGGCATGTACTGCATGTTGGGAATGTTGACTACACACGTGGTAGTTTACTGACAATGCAGTTTGAGACCACCTGACAACCATAGGCTGAATCACAACAGAACACAGGCTCTCCTCGTTCAGTCTAGAAATGGGCACCAACAATACTGAGGAAACCTGGCAGACCAGACAAGGACGACCAGACACGTTTCATGCCGGAACTGTATGGCTCACCTTACATACATGCAGCCATCTGACACACACACACAAGTAAACAATGCATCTAGTATCGCCTCTAGCCACTTCCCTAGCTTTTCAATGTGGGAGTGGCAAGGAGTTGATTACTTCCTCCTTACTACAACGGCGCTGCTCACGACGTATTTCAGCCATAGCTCCTACACCATGATCCATCTGTAAGCCCCATCATCGGCTTCCCCGCCCCCCCCTCCCCCTTCCCCCCCCCCCCCCCCCCCCCAGTAGCATCAATATTTTTCACAGGCGATCGGAATATACAATCA
>JACEFZ010009704.1:0-172500 GCA_014155875.1 Cepaea nemoralis | reverse complement strand
GTTGTAATTATGCGAAATACGGGGCGAGTGTTTTTGATTTTCTTACAGATGTATTAATACAATACAATATATGATACTGGAAATATACCTCAGGAGTTATGTAATTCTGTATTTATTGCAATCCCAAAGAAATCAGGAGCCTTGGAATGTGATCAACATCGAACAATTAGTATAATGAGTCACATCACGAAGATTTTGCTAAGAATTATCATGCAAAGAGTTAGGAGGAAAATACAACCTGAAATAGGAGAAGAACAATGTGGGTTTGTGGAAGGCAAGGGTACAGTAAATGCTGTGTATATACTGAGAAACATAATCGAACGTTCTATAGAAGTAAACAAAGATCTACACCTTTGCTTTATTGACTACACAAAGGCTTTTGATAGAGTGAGACATGTCAACATGATAAGGATGCTTGAAGATCTACAAATTGATGGAAAAGATCTTAGACTCGTAAAAAACATATATTGGAAACAACAAGCTGCCATAAGAGTTGATAATGAAGTAAGCCAATATCAGCCTATTAAGAGGGGTGTGAGACAGGGATGTGTAATGTCTCCAGATCTGTTTTCCCTGTACAGTGAAAGTATTTTCAGAAATATTGAAGATATGGAAAGAATCAACATTGGGGGACGATGCATCAATAACATTAGATATGCAGATGATACAGTCTTGATTGCAGACAATGAACAGGACCTGAAACATTTAGTAGATGCAGTTGTTACACACAGTGAACAACTAGGGTTAGAATTAAATTGTAAAAAGACACAGATTATGGTCGTCACTAGGAAGGACGAAATACCACAATGTAATATACAAGTAAATGGGAATATTCTTCAACAAGTGAGCAGGTACAATTATCTCGGAACAGTAATAACATCTGATGGGAGATGCCTAGAAGAGATTAGAACAAGAATCGCTATGGCAAAAGTAGCCTTTCAATCAATCAATCATGTGCCATGCCGGAAAGCGTGGGCGGTCATGATTCGCCATTTAGCAAGATGAAAAACATATTGACCAATTAAAAGATGTCAATTGAAACGAGAAAAAGAGTGTTGACATGCTACATTGAACCTGTACTTTTGTATGGATGTGAAGTGTGGACAATTAGCAGTCAGGCTGAAAAACATCTGATGGCTGTAGATATGTGGTTTCTGAGGAAAATCCAAAGAATACTATGGACAGCCAGAAAGACCAATGAACAAGTCCTTCAAGAAACAAATGAAGATCGTAAATTGATTAGAGAAATTAGACGTAGACAGTCAAAATTATTTGGGCATGTTATGAGAAGAAATTGATTGGAGAATTTGGTGACAACTGGTAAGATCGAGGGGAACAGACCAAGGGGAAGACCTAGAAGCAAGTACCTGGATGGCTTGGCTTTGTGGCATGGTCGAGACAGAAACACGGAGCTGATCCACGACTCTGGTGATCGAGTGAGATGGCAGAACATGACCGCCAACGCTTACCGGCATGGCACATGATGGGTGGAACAGATGTATTAATATATGTGCGTAAGGTTTCTTTCGGTTAAATTAAGCTACTTTTAGCACACGTTAGGTACAACAGAGGGAGTCATATACCAGTTTTGTTTATTGGTGGAAGGACTTGTAGTCAATACTCGGTGGACACCTCAGCTCGGCGGAAGGAATTGTAGTCACTATTCGGTCGACGGACTTGTGGTCACTACGTGGTGACAAGGACTTGTGGTCACTTCTGGGCGGACGGACAAGCCGGACGGCCCCCTCCACCCCTTAGTAAACTAGAATGTTAAAAATACCGCCAAAACTACGATTTTAACAAGTCAAAGATAACACACTTCCCGCCAGATACGAAAGTGAATTGGAAGACGTCACCAACGTCACATGGGCTATACAGGAGATGTCGCGCCTCATTTGTGACGGCACATGAACTATTGACTTATTGACTTACTATTATTGATAATGGCCATGGTCTGTGCTGACTTTGTGACATCAACCATCTGCTATGCTTTTGTCAACCAAGTAATGTAACTGAACTCTTGACTTTTAGAGTCAACGTGACTAGATGATCTGCTGGTTATAAATCGTACAACACGTTTACCCATTTATATTATTCAATGTTTCAATAAATAACTCTGTAGTGCAACAGAAAAACTTAATGTAATACAATAGTATCTGTAGGAAGAGGTAAAAGCGATGTCTTTGAACTGAAAACATCGCATTTGACATCTTGGACGGGAGTCACTCCATACGTATGTTAGAAACAGGCATCTGCATTCATAAATTAATTTCAAAAACGGTAAACTGCATACAGTAATAAACACAAATATGTGCCACTAATGTTAACATTAAGCAAACATTATGAAACTTTCGAGAAAAAAAAACGAAATGAACATATGCGAAACTGATTCGAAAAACGAAATAAGAATTGACGAAACTGATTTCAAAAATTAAACGAAAATATGTGCCTTCAAATGACATACTAAACTCACTTCTAAACCTAGTAGACGCGGGTATAACGCTTGGTAGATACTTATATGTGAGTTGAAGACCATCACATAAGTCACTGTAATATTAGGTTAGAAAACCAGTTCCCTTCCTCGACACATTGTCTTCCCAGGAAAAAATGCCACCACTGATAGTTGAACCTACTAACATTAACCACAACATTACAACAGCATTTGACAGCCATGTAACAGGTTTAAAGAATTACACGTTTCTCAAACCTACATTTCATAAGTGGCACAAAAGCTTATCTTTTTTTTCCGGAAAATTCCTGGTAAATATGTATCACCGAACACCGCCATGGAAACACCGTGGCTTGGACAAAGAGGTACATTTGGTCCCATGGCAGTAAATGTCGTTGGAGTGTGAAGTGTTAGACTTTCATATATTCTAGGTTATGGCTAATGAGGTGGGATGCCCAGTTCCTTGCCTCACTGTCTTCATTTTTCAGAATATTCCTAGACAATTATCTGTTGGAGGTTGGGTGAAGCCCACAGGTGTGCTGGTGGCAAAATGTCATTGAGTCACTGCTTGGGTTCGAACCAACTTGACTGACTTGGCAGGCAAACACAATAATCACTATGACATCACAGCTCCATACATTTGGTTACAACTACTGTAGTCATGGGTGCCAAACTCCAAGAACTATCAATACAATTTTGTGTTTGGAAGAAACATTTCAGTGCAACTGACGGTACCATATGCCTGACCACAATCTTGGGTAAGGCTAGGATGTGTCTTATACACACTACCATCGTGTCCCTTGTGCATCCCAGTATCACCAGCATAGCCTCATTCTGTATGCGCTCTAGTTTTAACAGCTGATGCTTGACACTGTGAGTAGTCGCAATCCATGCTCAATTACTGAGAGAATCAGATTTTCACATAGTATGAACAACATTCTTTGCTCCATGTCTATTGCTGCCATGATCTTCTACTGTAACGAGTCCCTTCTTAGATCTCAAAACAGCTTCTTCCACATGCTCCCTGAATTACAGGCATCTGTCAAAGGTGATTGACATGTATCTCAGATTACTCTGTCTGTTAACATGTCTGCGACATATTGTGAGGTCTGGGACTCGGCCGTAACAATCCTATTCCCACTTCATTGACTACGAAAGCCTGTATTTAGCCAATGAGGCCCTAAATTAATATTATTAGGCTACATTTACTACACACATGCTCTCGATAAAGTAAGAAATGTCGACATGATAAATATGCTTGCAGATATAGGAAAAACTTCAGACTTGTAAAAATCAGATAATAGACAGTACAAGCCGCTATTAAAATTAATAATGAAGTAGGTCAACATGCACTATTTAAAGTGGTGTATTGAAGGTATGTGTAATGTCTTTAATTTATTTTTATCCCCCTCCTAAACAGAGAAAATAGTATTAGAAATTTTGAACATTTGAGAGGAATCGCCATTTGCCGACATGTCATCACAAATATTAGATATGTGGATAAAACAGTACTGATTGCAGACACCGAGCAGGATCTGCAACATTTAGTAAATGCTTTTATTGTACACAGTGAACAAATAGGGTTAGAATTAAATTTTAAGAAGGCTGATTATGGTCGTCTCTAAGAAGAAAGACGTACCACAATGTAATATACGCGTAAATGGGAATACAGTGTTACGAACATAATTCGTTCCAGAACTCGGTTCATGACCAGAAACGTTCGTAACCCGAAACGTTGAAATCAATGAAATAGAGACAATTCGTTTCAATGTGAAAGATTCGTTTTTTTTTATTAACATCCTGTCGTTTACCTGACAAAACTCAAAGAATACGTGTACTTCACATATTAAATAACGAGAAACGAAACAACCAAATAAATACAATGTAAAATTTAAAAAGAAGAAGATTTAGTCTCTCTTTCTTACCAAGAAAACTATTATGGGAAATTTGTCACTTTCTTTGCTATTCTGAATCATTAGTTTCAGGAGTTTCTTGTCGCTGTTTCTTGGCAGCCGACTGGGAATCTTTTTGCACCAAGAAACTATCAAGGAAAATGTGCTGCTTCCTTTGCTGGAGAAGCTTTCTGAAGTGAGCCATCGCGTTATCATTCATCAGGTTTACTGCCCTGTTAGCAACAAGTGTGTTTGGATGATGGTTCACAATGAAGTCTTCGACGTCTGCCCACTTGCTGCATATTTCTTTAATACTGGCAGTTGAAACGGTTACTAGCTCCTCATTATCGGGTGACTGCACCTCCTTTAATATCTTTAGCTGTTCATTCTGAAGATCCACAAGCTCATCTGTAGTGAGCTCTCCACGGTGGTCCTCAATCAGCTTCTCCAAGTCGTTGCCATCGACTTCCAGGCCAATATTTTTGCCCAAGGATACAATCTCATCCACGACATTGGCACAGAATAGCAGAGTTAGCTTGTCTTTCATTGGTTTGTGCCCCGGCAGTGCTTTCTCCACTTGGATAATAAAGGTGCTCTTTGGCATTTTCTTCCAGAAAAGGCCCGTTTCATCGCAATTAAAGACTTGTTGTGCAACGTCTCCCTCTTTGATGATCTTATCAAAGTCTACCTTCTGCTTCTTTCTCGTTAGAAGTTGCAGCCTCTCCATGCCTAATTAAACTATGAATGCCACTTGTTTTGTTTTTTTTATTTTGTTTTAATTGGGTTTTTTTTAAAACTTTTCAAACCAGCTTCTGCTGGCTTTAAAATCGTCTCAGCACTTGTACCAAGCAATTTCGACAATAAATGACTGTGCAACAGTTTAGCATTTTCACATATCATTGTATCACTAACATTCATCATCATCATCATCATCATCATCATCATCATCGTCATCATCATCATCTTCCACGTCTCCCGTCTAGCGTCGTGGGGAGGAATAATTTGCGTTCCAGAGGCCGGTGAGCACACTGGATAGTGTCATTCCGTGTGGTTGCACAATGTCTTTGATGTCATCAATTCATTTTCTTCTTGGACGTCCTCGTGGTCTCGTCACAGATGATCTTTGATTTAAGGCCAGTGATGGTAGTTGCTGGTGTTGCATTCTAACGACATGGCCAAACCACTTGGTCTTCTGTCTTTCAATAAATGTGGCACAAGGTGTTGATCCCACAGTCTGTCTGATAATATCATTTCTTACTCGGTCTCGGATTGTTAAGTTGGCAGCTCTCCTCAGGCATCTCATTTCGCAGGTGTTCATTTTGCGAAGGTGTAATTTGAATAAAGTCCAGGTTTGAGATTGGTAGCATAGGGTTGGTGTGAATATGCTGTTTATTATCTGTCGTTTTGCGGACATGGGTATATTTGGATGTTTCAGTAAGGATGATAGTTGATATGCAAGTGCACTAGCGTTTTGACATCTGATTTCGATTTCTCTGTCCAATCTGCCGTCTTCTGTGGTCATACTTTCAAGATATTTGAATTCTTTAACTTGTTTCAGAGTTTTGCTATCTATATGTATACTTAGTTGGCCCGGCGATCTACTAACTCGCATTACTTCGGTTTTGGCTGTATTTATACTCATATTGTATCTCCTGTATGTTGAACTCAAATTATTAATATGAATTTGCATTCTGCCCTCGTCGCTATAAAACAGGCACTGATCGTCTGCAAATAGAAGTTCATTTATTTCCTGTGGATCAGTTGTTTCATCTGGAGTAAAGAGTTCTAAATTTTCTGAATCTGTTCTGTCAAGACTTGCTTCTTTGGAAATTTTGTCCATGTAGATATTAAATAGCAGGGGAGAGAGTACACCTGACTCACTCCTGTATTGACTGTGAACATATCTGATATACCTTCTTGTGTTATTACTGCACTTCGGCTCGAGTAGTACATATCTATGATGTTTTCTAGCAGTTGCCCTTGTATCCCATAGTCTTCAATTATGGTCCATAATTTGTATCTGTCTACTCTATCGAAAGCCTGTTCCTGATCTACAAACATAGTATTCTGCTGGTCACTATATTCGATAGTTTATTCACATATTTGTCTAAGTGTAAATAATGCATTACTAACATTGTTTCCTGCAAACTGCTTTTCATAGATCAAGATCAAGAGAAGTTTTTAAACTTTCTCTAAAATTTGATGTCTGCTTCTGCAGCTTAGTTACGCCTTTAGCCACATCGACTGATTTGAGTAATTCTTTGTTCTCTATAATGGTAGAGATAGATGATTTTTGCCACGCTATTGATCCCGCATTATCAACTGCTAACTCAATATCCAACAACATGTCAAATGATTTGGCTCCATATAACTTTAAAACATCGAAGCTGGAACTCTAACGTGAGTGACGGAGCCAATTCTCGGATTTACGATTGACCATACAGTTATTTAACTATAACAGCTCATCTGTACGTTTGTGATCAATCAAATATTTCTGTCCTTAGGGGCCTGTACCGCCAGGCTGGACCTAAGTTCTATTGACATGAATATATTAATAATACCAAACTAACCTGGCTTTCAAATAAACATTATGCGTCCATTCGACCTCGGTCGACCTTTCTGTCACTCTATCCAGTGCTCCGTAAAATACATGTCTAGTTTTCTTCGTTGGTTCTGTGGCGACACCGTGTAGCAGTCAATGAATGTCCTCTTCTTCTGCTAATTCAATTACAGCCACTGTTTCTTGTGCCAACACCAGTTCGTAGCCAACATCCAACGTTGCACTGCCTCCTTCTTACATTTCCCGTCCGTCCGTACCTAGTTGTTCCTAATTGCTAACTGACGTTTTGCCCTGTTTCTAAGTCGTCCCTTAGATTTCCCGTCTATTTTGCGTCGATGATTTCTCTTTTCTTTTCATGACGTCATTTCGCCCGTACGTACTATATGGCAATTTTGCCATGCTGTACTCATTAGCGATGTCACACACACACAAGCATCATTTTCATGTTTCATAATTATTTCCTTCTTTATCACCACTGTTATACTCCTCCGAAGTCGGAGAGTGTCTGCCTGTACGGCGAGGAACCACCAGTCTGCACACCAATAAGCCAGACATGGGACAACGGATACTCACGCAAAACGCAGGTCCTGTATAACATCACACTGATGTTGGACAACAGGATGTCTTCATCCGACATACAGGACTTCGCGTTGGAGCTCAAGCCAACGAACACAAGCAAGCAAGCAACCACTGTTGTACGTTTCTGCTTCCTAGCAGCACCACTACCGTTCTTCGAACTCTTAATTGATAGGGTTAACAAAGAAAATTATGAAAAAAAGATAAACTGATCACAGTGTTACTGCTAAGAAATCTGTTACTGCTGTGCAGTAAGGCCAGTGAAAGCGTGGCTATGCTCGCGTGCAAATTTAAATTAGGCTCCTAGGCTTGCGCTAAGCGATTTTAGTACTGCGTGGCCTTCATTTGTACTGTACGCGATCATTTGTCTCCAACGTTAAACCTTGCTCTCTCTCGCCACCGTTAGTAACACGAATCATTGTTCGTTAACCGAGACAAAAAATTTCGAAGTTATTGTTCGTAAGTCGAATTGTTCGTGACCTGAGGCGTTCGTAACCCGAGGCACCACAGTATTCTTAAACAAGTGAATCGGCACAACTATATCGATACAGTCATAACATCTGATGGGAGCTGCCTTTAATAAATTATAGCAAGAATCGCCATGGCAAAGGTTGCCTTTGGAAGATGTAAAACATGGCAAGACCAGGAGAACATTTAATCAGATATCGATGGGAACGAGTAGTAGTATGACTCTTCGCTGGCTGTTGAACGAGGGGACGTAGCATGTATGGGAATGTCCTGAGTGCAGTGATATCGGTTCTTAACTCAACTTAAGATGTAAAACATACTCACCAATAAAATGATGTCAATTGCAACGAGAAAAAGAATGTTGATGTGCAACATAGAATGTTCACTCTTGAATATATGTGAAACAAATGAACACAATATATGATACCGGAGATTTACCTCCTGAAATATGCAATTCTATATTAATTACAATCCCGACAAAATCAAGAGCCTTGGAATGTGATCAACATCGAATAATTAGCAAAATTAGCCACATTACGAAGATTGTGCCTAGATTCAGCATGCAACCCACAAAAGAGAAAGATCAATGTTGGTTCGTATAAGGCACGGGACAATAAATGCTGTGTATCTGCTGAGAACATTTATTATGCTTTCTATAGAAGAAAACAAAGACCTACGTCTTCGATTCATTGACTATACCACAACTGTCGATAAAGTAAGAATTTCAACTTGATGAAGATGCTTGCAGATATACAAATTAATGGGACTGACCCTAAACTTGTAAATAACATATATTGGAAACAACAAGCTTCCATTGATATTGATAATGAAGAAGGTCAATATCAACCGCTTAAGAGAAGTGTGGCACAGACAAGTGTACTGTCTGCAGAACCTGTTTCCCTATAAAGTTAAACTATTTTTTTTTAGTAATTTAGAAGATATGAGAGGAATAATCATTGAGATATAACATCTATAATGTTAGATGATAAAGTAAACTGCTTAGACAGATTAGACGTAGTGAGCCTAGATATGTATGGACATGTTAAGAGAAGAAATAAACAAGAGAACTTGATGACAACTGGCACAACTGAGGGAAAAAGAACAAGGGGAAGGCAAAGACGTAAATATCATGGTGGCTTGGCCACTTTGCATGGTCGAGACAAGAACAGGGAGCTTATTCACGACTCTTGTGAACGTGTGAGATGGCGAAACATGACCGCCCACGCTTATCGGCACGGCACGTTGTTATGATGATGTTAGTATATACGTGTGCATACGTTTATGTTTGTTACTATGGCTGGACTACGATTTTCCCCATGCCCCCCCCCCCCAACCCCCTTTTTTTTCTCCTACGCATACACATAAACGCCATCGTGGCATGCACAACGTTTGAATATGTTTAACTTATCACTAAAGTAAAGCTAATATTCACATTTTGTGTCTTTGCTGAGTTGCTGAGCTGAGTCAAGAATCGACATCGCAGCACTCAAGACATCGACATCGGAACTCACTTCCTCTTCACAACCCAGCAAATAGTCTCATTAATAATTGCACCAGACGCAGTCTGTTTATCTGTCCGTCTGGCCGGTTTCGGGATGTGGATTTTAATATATGAGAATATTTAGTTAAGTGTCTAGGATTTAGTTAGATTCTCGTTTCGCTTCTAGAATGCAAGGTGATCATGGAATTCTACCATAAACACAAGAAGGAAATTACTTCACTCCTGTTTATAACTGTATTTATGTGTATGTCTCCATTCCCACTTACCACCATGTTAACTTGTATATAGTGTTAGAAGACATTGAGTGTTTACAACATATATAACAACCACAGGCAATATGAGAGAGTGCAAAACATACAGAGGTATATCACTCCTGTGCCATATAGGGAAAATGTATGCAAAACTATCGGAACAAAGAGCTAGACCCGTCGTTGAACAGCAATTAAGCAAAGTACAATTCGGTTTTCTGAAAGGTAAAAGTTGCACTGATGCATTATTTACACTTAGACAAATACGTGAAAAAACTATCGAATATTGTGACCAGCAAAATATTGTGTTTGTAGATCAGGAAAAGGCTTCCGATAGAGTAGACAGATACACATCATAGACCATCCTTGAAGACTATGGGATACACGGGCAATTGCTAGAAAACATCATAGCCATGTACCACTCGAGCCAAAGTGCAGTAAAAACATAAGAAGGTACATCAGATATGTTCACAGTAAATACAGGAGTGAGACAGAGATGTGTGCTCTCTCCGCTGCTATTCAATATCTACATGGACAGAATTTCCAAAGAAGCAAGTCTCGACAGAACAGATTCAGAAAATTTAGAACTCTTTACTCCAGATGAAACAACTGACCCACAGGGAATTAATGACCTTCTATTTGCAGACGATCAGTGCCTGTTTTACAGCGACGAGGGCAGACTACAAAATCATATTACTAATCTGAGTTCAACCTGCAGCAGATACAATATGAGTATAAACACAGCCAAAACCGAAGTAATGCGAGTTAGCAGATCGCCGGACACACTAAGTATACAGATAAATAAAACAACTCTGAAACAAGTTAAAGAATTCAAACACTTGGAAGTATGATCACAGAAGATAGCAGATTGAACAGAGAAATTGAAATCAGATGTCAAAAAGCTAGTGCACTTACATATCAACTATCACCCTTACTGAAACATCCAAACACACCCATGTCCGCAAAACGACAGATAATAAACAGCATATTCACACCAACCCTATGCTACCAATCTCAAAGCTGGACTGTATCCAAATTACTTACACCTTCGCAAAATCAACACCTGCGAAATGAGATGCCTGAGGAGAGTTGCCAACTTAACAGTCCGAGACCGAGTAAGAAATGCTATTATCAGAAAGACTGTGGGATCAACACTTTGTGCCACATTTATTGAAAGACAAAAGATCAAGTGGTTTGGCCATGTTGTTAGAATGCACCATCAGCAACTACCATCACTGGCCTTACTTCAAAGATCATCTGCGACGAAACCACGAGGACGTCCAAGAAGAAAATGGATTGACGACATCAGAGACATTGTACAACCACACGGAATGACACTATCCAGTGCCGCCCACCGGGAGCTGGAACGCAAATTATTCCTCCCCACGAAGCTTGACGGCAGAAGTGGAAGTTGATGATGATGATGATGATGATGATGATGATGATGATGATGATGATGATGATGATGATGATGATGATGATAACAACCACCGTTGAACAAACCCCAACAAGCAATTGACGTAAGATCTGATTAGACATATAGATAAATGTAATAACTACTCTGAATTTCCAGAACAGGCATGGGATTATTTTCAATGTCAAGAACACATTGAAATGTGATAACCCCCATTGTCCCAAGGAAAAATAATGTTATTACAAACAACACAACAACCACTAATTGGTTCTACTATCCTTGACCCATTTTACAGAGATAGATGCAAAACAATTCAGAAAAACCAAACATATAAAACAATTGTTTCTCACACCATTTACAATTCTCATATTTAAAAATCATTAATAAGATGGAGCCAGAATGCTCAACTATAACAACCAATATTTCGTTATACCCCTCATTGAAGAAATCTGCTGACCTTACAAATCCATGGCATGAAAAGAACCACACATAATGCATATATTGTACTAATAATTAAATTAATTATTTAATTTTTTTAAAAGTCCTTTTCCTTAGGTATTGCTGTCGGTTATTCTTCTCCAGTGCGACGCAGATAATATCCAATTTTCCTGGGACAGAAATAAATGTACTCACAGTCCTGTTCTCCTCACATTATGCCAACTGAAGTTGGCTGGTGAATCTTTATAATCCATTCATTCATTCATTCATTCATTCAGTAGCATGTCCTTTGCAGAACCATACTATTCGGAAATAACGGTTCACATATCCCCTCCATGGGGCTGAGGTTACGAATACTCTGTTGCCAGGAGGCTGGGTGTCCTTGTGAAATTGAGGCTTGGGTTGGTCAAACTTTCAAGAGATACAACTTGAACCTTCGCACAAGGTTCTTCCCTATATCACCATATCCGATGAAAAGTTGACGGCCCTTCAGCAGCTCGACTTCTGATATCCGAATCCCAATTATGTACACATGCATTTTCACCCACCTAGTCACTAGTCGATAACCCATTCCACACTTGATGATGGCATTTAGGCTGACATGGGACTAGCAAAAGGTTATTCGTTACTAGCCAGTCCAGTGTAGGAACATTTAATGCTGAGAGTCATTCATTGTTTCATCTGGAACTATGTCCCGGGTTGGGCTGCACAGGCATGGGACTGAAGAATATTAATTCCAACACACAAACTGGGAGATGCAAACAGTCAGATGATTCTTTTTGTTGCATGCGTAGAGGCATTTACTCCGCTAGCTTCTTTCATATGGTCTTTCTGATGGTGTTTTGATCTGAGATCTGGAGTTTATCTGGCTTTTTTCAGGGTGTTTCATATTTTTAACCTTGAGATAATCTGGTTTCTCAGTTGTTATTCAGTTGATATTAAGTTGGTATTCAGTTGGTACCTTGGTTGTTATATTGTTGTTATCTTGGTGTAGTTCAGTGTCTTCCCAATTTTTTTGAGTTGGTTTTCATATCTAGAACTTGGTGTTGGGTCTGCCGCTGTATGACTGATGTCAAAGGATTATTCATTGCTGTATAGGAAACTGGGAATGTCCCATAGTTTCGTTGACCTCGCGGATTGATGGTGCATCAGGCTGTACCTCTCAGACGTAAAAGTAGATGCTACTCTGGCGTCGGTGTATTCTGAATATCCATTTATCTTGATAGACAATTAAATACAGAGATCCGTCCTGGATATCCTGACAGAAGTAGGAATATCAATCGCTGAGTGTCGATCATCTTCGTACATGTCTTTTGCTGCTAGGCAGCGGATACGTGTGGCAGTTAGCGTTGGTGTTTAGATCCAGACTGTATGTATAGGACATTTAGTCCTGACTCACTATTAACAGGCTTTCTACCCAGGATCCTGTTTGGTGATATGTCCAAATCCACCTCATGTTTCTCTTCTAGAACTTAAAATGACAAAAGAATACAAACACCTTGTGGTGTGATAACATTTTCACATCACAAATACAAACAACAAAAGGAGAAAGAGAAAGGAGTGGGTTTCCAAGTTCCATGTCCCTCGTCGCTGTTGTAGAGCCATACTGACTCTAAAGGTGAGAAAGGCGTCTTCTCACTCGGTATTCTTTTCTATGTTGTTACTGGGACTTTTCTGATGAGTGAAGCCATCCTTTCCATCCAACACATTGATACTGCATCTGCCATCACTTTGAAGAGAATAACCAAGACATAGGCTCTTTTGTTTCTGATTCCCCGTCTTCTTTCCTTCGCTATTATCAGCATTAGGCCACGGCTATTCAACATTATCTTCTTGTGTACTGACATACACAAGGTATCATACATCATCTCTCATGTCTCCACAGGAGTCACATTCCAATGCATATTCCCCACAGTGACAGTAACAAATATGAACAGAAAATATCTCATACCGAGAACACATGTAAATCACTCGTATATAAATGAATGATAATCATAATAATAATGCAGGAGCCAATGTTTTGGATTTCCTCACTCGTCAATCCCTAAGATTGGAACATATAGTCTTCTTCTTCTTCCCTTCTTCTTATGGAAAGCATGAGGTTAGTGAACGCTGTGATACATCTAACCAATTGCTGCTTGTGTAAGAAATATCCTGATTTAGAGAATACTTCTACAACATGGTCTCATTATGATTGTTGTTGGCAATGTCTGAACATAAATCTTCGCTTATCCCCCTACTGTGACCAGACCGCCGGGGCTTGGACTGGTTTGCCACGATAGATACTATCCCCTGCCTTTGCTCCAACCACCTCAATAGCACTCTACATCTACCAGGCCCCACACAAGCCGGGACAGCTTAACCTCCCCTCCCTCCCCTAGGGTTCCAAACCCCAAGTGGGCTCGGACCAGACACCAGTCATATCACTGCACAAAGTCATAGCTAAGAGAACAAAAATTTAATTCTGAACTACGTCAACCACAACACAGAGAAGGATGGCTGAAAGCCAGACTAGAAGAACTATGTACAATATCAGAGATACAGATGAGTAATCATCATGGAGGCGGACGATAGCTCGTGCGGTTGTCCAGTCGTGGTAGCGACTCACCCAGGCTCCTCCAGTGGACTGGAACTCCAAGGTCTGCTGCCTCTCCAAAGTTCCCTCTTCCCACAGAGAACCAATCACGGGCTGATCAAGCGCAGTACCACTGCCTGACTGACACTGCACCGAAGAACAAGGATCCTTCCTTGCTGTCGTACTATTTCACTCGTCACACTCCTGATGAAGTCTGGGCCGACCCTAGCATATTAGCGGTCTCCCACTTGCAGAAAAAGTACATGTAGCACCGTCTCAAACTACACAAGAGCCTGGTCACACCTCTATCTCATAAGTGACCCACACACTGATATGTCACCTACAAAATGAGCGGTTGCTCCACATGAACACACAATGTCACTGGTAAAGTCTATCAGGTGATTAAACACCTTATTTCCATGTCCTTGGACAAATAGATCTTCACACAGTATCATGTAACTACCCTGATCAATGGGTAGTAATCACAACCTAGCATACACTGTCAACAGTTCACCACGATGGCATGAGGTAGCTCCCTACCTTAACAAACATTGTCAACAGTTCATCACATTGGCATGAGGTAGCTCACTACCTTAACAACCATGTCACTCTGGTGTTCCCACCAGTGTTGTAATCAATGTCCTAGGTCACTGGACCACATGTTGGCTTCATAAAGGTAACCAATGTAGAAACACTATTTAAGCATCACTTGATACATGGTGTCCCATAACCCAGCCGGGCCAGAAGCATATAACACAGGTCATGTTGACCGGTAACACTGATCACCTTACTCAACTTGAAAGTTCCTGACCTTGCAATCACCAAGGTTTACCCTGAGGTTGAATGTCACCAGTGCTTCACTGGCTAGAATCACCAGACGTTTCAGTGTTGGACCCTCTCAGGATCGGATGACACTCGTCGGACTCTTGACGGAGGTCCTAACCTAGACCTACCGACTTATTCAGCACTCAGCTCCTTTCAACATTGATCTCGCAGAATCAGACGACCACTCCCAGTATGGCCTCAATCAACTTCTGGATAGGCACTGGAATGAGTGGGCCCATAGAGCTCATGGTGAAGCTCTTGAATCTTCTTCTGTATAGTAATAACAGATCCTGAAACACGGAGAGGTTGGTGTGAGTACTCAACTACAACAAAGACTACCAGCATCTCCACTAGGTCACCTGCCTCTCAGACATTCCTCATGTCTACCAATATGAGTATGAAATCATCACATCATAGATATACTTAGTCACTATAATGTATAGGCATAATGATATTAGAAAAAGCAATAACACCCTTGTTCAGTCAAGTAACACTTCTGGGCTACATATAACCCCTAGCACCAGAGTCGACTGTATGACTCTGTCAAGCATCCTTCGCCTGGTGCCAGTCCAATCCGGTTTCATCTTCCATCATCAATCAACATATACACTTACTTTCCTTTCAGTGTAGGGATTACTGTATCGAGAAGGTGTCCAGCCGGACATCTCCTTCCTGACAGACTCATCAATTCATCAATCCCTTAACCCATGGACTGATCAATTCCACACATTAATAACTATATGCCCATAATGAATTATACTCTTGATAATTCATTACTATAGCATTAACCAAGGAGAACTCATGACTTGTTACACTTAAATAACCAAATCATATCACAGCCATAGTGTCAGGTCTGGGATCCCTGCCCCAGATCCTGAGTTGCCCTTGTATTCACTGACTATCTTTCAGGTCAGTCATACCTGTGCCGGTCGAGCACAGCTGTGGTGGCCATCCACCATTACACGTTCCCACAGCTACGGTGAGTCCCGTGTACCTGGTCCCGTGACGACTTAAGTCACGTCATCCAATGTAGCAAACCTCCAGACTCCACTACCAAATTCTGACTCCACCTTTTTTTGGGGGGGGGGGGGGGGGGGGTTATTCCCTTCATATACTACTACTTCACGGCAGTACTCCAAGTACTCCATGAACCGAGTCAGGGTTCCAGAAGAGTAGAATATTAGAGACAGAAACGGTTAGGTTCAAACCTCGATCTATCTAGACATCACGGCCTCGAATTACGGAGTGCCGCTTCACCCTCGATCGGGTATGTTCACTCTTCGGATCTGCACGATCTCATTGGGTCGGACCTATTACCTATCGGGTTGGGGGTACCGGCCTACCTCCCGCTGCCTAGACAAACGTAAGATGGAACATGCCCAGTCATCATAGCGGACGGACATGACAAGCAGTAACTATAGTATCATGAATACCTCCTATCAACTGTTATCCTACCGATGCAACACCATTCGGCTGACGCGAAATAACACGGCTATCTGCACACAGCAAATACACCACTGCTGATCTCACCTTGATTCCTCGAAAAATCACCATCACTGATAGCACAATTAAGTTACCATTCTAATGTCACGAAGCACATTCAACATCTCAAATAATAAGCTCTACCTTATCATTTACAGCGTCTCGCATGTTGATGTAATGACTGACAAACTGTCGCCTTGCCTGCGTAATTAATAAACCAAACCAGTAACTGCTACACACTGTAAAGCACATCGTTCGGCCTATTTTATTTACACACCACTCGCTGTGGAATACGGCTTGTTCCGTCAGGTAACACATTACATTGCTAATCGATAAAGCCTACTTAAATATGCAAACCGCCAACTGTAACGGATAACTCTACGCGACAACTCAATTTTGCGACGGCAATTAATTCATTCCGGGAACTCAGCAACGCATCACGACAACAGTCAAATAATAGAATAAGTAGTCAACTAACCTGTGATTGAAGAATCACAACCTTGACTGCAGATGTCCGCACTGGCCGCGAATATAGACATCAAAATTACATCAGCCTGTTGGCTGCGATCTGTTCACGCTGAGATTTGGTGGGCGACTGACCACGACAAAGTCAGTGCGCCTTCCACTCGCCTACCCGGGCCGCGTGACTTTCATGATTCATGAAGAAAACCAGAGTCACGATACGTTCCACCAACCCGTGCTGCATGAAGCACCCGTGAACTTAGAGCTCTTTCCCACGTACGCACTTAAGGGAACATTCTAGATTGTTCTATAAATAACTAGAATAGCTCCGCCCCGCACTACGTTTCTAGGGAAATCCCCTATTAATTGATATTAATTTCAAGGGAGACCAACGCCTCGCACTCCCTTCAAAGGGCTATTATGCAGAGATCTGACGATCTGTAGGCGTTTCGTCACACCTACCACAGTGAGGTGATGCGGAGTGAAGGCACATCCTATCAGAACATTCAATTATATCATGCGTTGTCTTTCTTTATTCTTGAGATTATGGCATTTCCTTAGCAATATTTATGAAATGATTACATGTCCATCACCCATATTGTGTGGTTACTAAAGTGTAAGCGAGAATGTTGTACCAATATGGTACGATAGCTCAAGTTACAAGTTAGAAGATAGCAAAACGATTTCTCCAACATGAACTAGTTCATAAAATGCGTTATCAATATTGTGCTTCCGCATGGAGAGAAAGTTTCATGAAATGTACGTAAGAGTTCCTGCAGCACATAGATTATTTGCAGATTTTATAGGCATTGATAATGAGATAGTTTCACAATGCATATAAGAGGTTTTTACATAGGAATTTGACATTGTAAGCATAGAAATTTGACAGCGTGTAAAAAACGTGGCAACTCAGTAGTAAAAATCAATCAGGCTCTAATTTACAAGAATTATTGATTTCTCCCGAGTGTTGCCGGGGCCCATAAGGGAAGCAAAGAATAGCAACACTGTAGCCTACCACGCATGTCGTAAGAAGCGACTAAGGAGGTTGATGGTTCCGTCGTCCTTTTACTGAGTGAGTGCGTGGCGCGACACTGTGAGCTGTGAGTTTCGTGTGAAATGCTTTTGAATCTGCCCGAGGTTTTTTGAAACGTGACTGCATGTTTGGAGCGATGGCAGATGGCTATGTCCCAGAGTTGATCGGTTTTTGCCTTATGCAGAAGTGCGTGGCTGCTGGGCTTCTGGTTGACTGCCACTGCCATCGGCGATGAACTGTATTTTCGTGGACTGTATGGGTGAACATCTAGGAAAGATCCTGATAGGAAAATGACTGCCTATTCCATCAGAGATGAACTGGGTGTTTCGTGGGGGATTGGTGTGTCGACATTCTGGCGGCAGCATTATGCACAGTATATCTGTGCAGGCTACTGTTTGTCGAGACTCCTGTCTTTCCCACTTTTCACACTGGGCAGTGGCGAGCAATTTGTGTGATGTTCACTGGCACAGGAACGGAGCATAATGGGGACGACCCGTTGCTGTGAAGTTGGAAATGCGACTAACTAACTAATTGTTGATTTATCATTTTAACCAATTCTTAATTAAACACAATGATATATGTAATTTATCAAAATGCATAGTTACATATTCAAAAGTAGTTTATATTTAACGTACATAGTGCTTCAGACGCTGAAAGACTTTGTTTAAAATCTAGCTCCGGTCTTGGCCAAGTATTTGCCCAATCTTGGTGCTAAGATTTTAACTAGGTCCACATAAATCTGGCTGTCCCACGGTCCGTCTATCGCTGTTTTCTTCCCCAACGTAAGGTACTTAAACAATAATTACTAGGGAATGCTGTATTTTAAAAAGCGTCAATACTAGGAAATGGTAAGGACGTTTTAGTATACCACACTTGCTGCACCATTCTCTCCAGGCAATGATGGTGTATCAAATCGTCCACACTATACACATGATCACAAAGGGCCCTGAACAAATCTTACTTATCGTGCACCAGATCTTCACCCACATGTGCAGATCCAGCCAATTTGTCCGCCTGCTCGTTTCCCAACACACTAGAATGTCATGGGGTAAAGTTTCATCGGATTCCACGTTAGATTGTTTAAATGATGGACGAAGACCTGTCTCTGCCCTTGGTCATCTCGCTTTTGTTGTGACCTAGACAAATATCTACCACTAATTATGTATAGCCTCAACTGAAGATCTCATTGGTGTCTTTTGCAGCATGAATTTGCCTGTAGTTTTCCATATGTAGAATTCCGGAAAAGACGTAGCGTTCAACCTTTCCCTCCATGGAAGGACAGTGCAAGATATATGCCAGATTTTGATTCATTCTGCTTCAAAGTGTGTCTAAGGAAAGTCGAGGTAAGATTTCGTGGTAACATAGGGTTGGCTGGTTGTGGAAGCCTGTACAAGACTGCGTTTTAACATTAGCTTGTGATGCATTAACGTTCTGGTCATACAGACTTGAAAGATTTTGCATCTGTTGGGGTGAGGATGGGGAAGATAATTTTCTACTAACCCGGTATCAAAGTCCTACCTTGACAGGGAATGTGTTGCAGTTTCCTTTCCCTTTCACCACTTAGAAATCAGCAGGGTGTCCTGGAACTTCACATCTGTGGAGACACATATTAGAATGTAACCAGGTCATGATTCAGCACATGACATACGGACTGGTTGGGGTTGACCTAGCTTGGTATGTTGATGTGTGTTTGGGTGGGTGGCGGGTATGGTTGTGTGTGGATGTGCGGGTGGGAGAAGGATCTGTGTGAGGGTGGGGATGTGTGTTTGGCTTGGTGATTGAGTGTGTGAGCGTGAGTGGGTAGATGGGAGATGTATGTGTTGATAAGTGGCTGGGGGAATGCGTGGGTGTAAGTGGTTGAGGGATATGTAAGTGAGTAGGGGATGTGTGAGGGGATGAGTTTATGGGTGGGGGGGTGTGTGTGGTGGGTGGGGTATGTGTGTGTATTGGGGTGTGTGTATGTGAATAGGGGATGTGTTGGCGGGTGGGATGTTTGTGAGGGATGTGTGTATGGGTGAGGAGATGTGTGCGTTTGAGTGGGGATGTGTATGTATGGGTGACGTGTGTGGTTAAGAGATGTGTGGTTAAAGGATGCATGGTTGAGGGATGGGAGGGTGGAGGATGTGTGGATGGGTGGAGAATGTGTGGGTGGGTGGAAGATGTTTGGGTGGGTGAGTGTATGTAGGTTGGGAGATGATGGGGTGTGTGTGGGTGGTTTCGGGATGTGTGGGACAGGAGGTGGAGAGATTGGGTGGGGGAAAAGATTTGTATGTGGCTAGGTGCGGGATGTGTGACTTGGCGGGGACATGTGTGTGTGTGTGGGTGGGGGATGTGTGGTGGGGGGATGTGTTTTTGACTGGGTGGTTGGAGGTGTGTGGGTGGAGGAGGGTATGTGGGTGGGTGATTTTTGGTGGGTTATGAAGATGGGATGGGTGGAAGATATGTGTGTGGATTGTGAGATATGTGTCCGTGAGGGATTTGTGTGGGTGGGGGATGTGTGGGTGCGGGCATGTATGTGTGCCTGAGGTGTGTGTGTGTGTGTGTGTGGATGGGTGGGAGATGTGGGTGTTGGGATATGTGTGGTGGGTGAGAGATGTGTGAGTGGATGGGGAGATGTGTAGGTGGGGGAATGGGTGGATGGATGAGGCATGAATGTGTGCCTGAGGTGTGTGTGTGTGTGGTTGAGTGTGGGATGTGTGGGTGGATGGGGGATGTGTTGGTGGATGGGGGATGTGTGGGCGGGTGGGCGATGTGTCTCATAACATGTTAACACGCTTTGATTATGTCTACAGCATTCATTTGACAATGGTTTTTTTTTCTCCTATGTGAATGTAATATGCACTACTGATAAACGAAAGGTGAGTGATTGGAAGGGCCGAAAGTAAGACGGGCCTGCATGCCCAGTTTGTTACCCTTTGAAAATAAAGTCCATACGTTCGTTTGTTCGTTTGAGGTGGACGCATTGGTGTATTTACTGGCAGATTACACTGATAATGCCATGAGCGCCTGAGTTTGATGCCTGAGTTCGTCACCCCTTTGGAGATGGAAAGACTGGTAATCTATACCTCCGTACATGTAGCTCAACAACATGTGATAATCCATGCACATCACAAATGTATCGCAAGTTCCTCTTTCGGCAATTGTATTGTGTAATGATACAGTATTGATTGCAGACAATGCACAGGATCTGCAACAATTAGTAGACGCGGTTGTTATACACAGTGAGTAGCTGGGGTTGGAATTAAATTATAAGAAGGCACAGGTTATGGTCGCCACTAGGAAGAACGAAGTACAACATGTAATATACAAGTAAATGGGAATGTTCTTCAAAATGTGAATCGGTACAATTATCTCGGAACAGTCATAACATCTGAAGGGAGATGCCTTGAAGAGATTAGAACAAGAATCGCCATGGCGAAGGTAGCCTTTGGTAAGATGAAAAACATTCTGACCAATAAAAAGATGTCAATTGAAACGAGAAAAAGAGTGTTGAGGGGATACATAGAGCCTGTTCTTTTGTATGGATGTGAAACTTGGACAATGTGCAGTCAAGCTGAAAAACATCTGATGGCTGCAGAAGTGTGGTTTCTGAGGAAAATGCAAAGCGTACCATGGACAGATAGAAAAACCAATTACCAAGTACTACAGGAGACAAATGAAAATGGTAAATTGATTAGAGAAATTAGACGAAGACAGTCAAAATTGTTTGGACATGTTATGAAAAGAAATGGATTGGAGAACTTGGTGACAACTGGTAAAATCGAAGGGAACAGACCAAGAGGAAGACCGATAGGAAAATACCTGGATGGCTTGGCGGCATGGCATATGATTGATTGTGTAATGTTGCCTCCGCAGGTTTTGTGTATTTCCTGTCACCTCAATACTCACGGGCACAAGCAGCATGTAAAAGGTCTAGGCAAGTATGAGTCATCAACACATTTTGCAATGCTCTGTACAGGACATTGTCGTCAACCCCCAACGCCTGGTTGTTTTCTTGGCAATTTTACGTTCAGTTGTTTGCTATTGCTTTCTTAACGAGATGTTAAAGTTTAAATCAAGCCTAATGCCGGTGAAGTGATTGAACGCACCCATCCCGCCATCAACGCTCCTAACGGTCTTATTCTTTCGACCGCGTCGACGCCTACAATCGCATTATGGTAAAGACAATTTGACAAGTGGTGGTCAAGCTGGATTGAGAGATGTTTAATTGATACATTTGAAAATAGATGATAAACAGCTAAACATGTTGATGAAAAGAGAAGCTAAGTAATGACTGCATATATTGGTTGGGTTGATGTTCAGTAAAGTGTTAGCCATGATGTATGCATATATACACAGTCTGAATACACGATGTATGTATATACATATGGCATATGTGTATGTGTGTATATATATATATATATATATATATATATATATATATATATATATATATATATATATATATATATATATATATATATATATATATATATTATATATATATATATATATAAGCATCAGCTAATATTCAAAAGCACGCGTGTGCCCATAAAGGAAGCACACAACAACAACACTTCAATATGTCAAGCATATCAGGCGGCTAAGGAGGGTTGGTGTGAGGCTGCTACCTTAACAAGTAGAAATCTGTATCTGCATAATACGACTAATCAAGAACAATTCTATTTAAAGCTTGACCAGGTTGGTTGAGGTCGTGTGCTCCATTTTGAGATGGAAGGTAGAGGAAGAGGATCAGAGGGAGAGGGACAGGATAATTAATAACGCATTCATCTGGGGAATAGGGGAATTAAGTATGTAGATAATGTAGATGAGGTTAGTGTAGATGTGGATAGTGTAGATGTGGATAGTGTAGATGTGGAGAGTGTAGATGTAGATAGTGTAGATGTGAATATTGAATATGCTTATAGTGTAGATATGGATAGTGTAGATGTGGATAGTGTAGATGTGAATATTGAATATGCTTATAGTGTAGATATGGATAGTGTAGATGTGGATAGTGTAGATGTGGATGGTGTAGATGTGTATAGTGTAGATGTGTATAGTGTAGATGTGGATAGTGTAGATGTGGATAGTGTAGATATGGATAGTGTAGATGTGGATAGTGTAGATGTGGATGGTGTAGATGTGTATAGTGTAGATGTGTATAGTGTAGATGTGGATAGTGTAGATGTGGATAGTGTAGATATGGATAGTGTAGATGTGTATAGTGTAGATGTGGATGTGGATGGTGTAGATGTGGATTGTGTAGATGTGTATAGTGTAGATGTGGATAGTGTAGATGTGGATAGTGTAGATATGGATAGTGTAGATATGGATAGTGTTGATGTGGATAGTGTTGATGTGGATAGTGTAGATATGGATAGTGTGAATGCTTATAGTGTTGATATGAATTGTCTAGATATGGATAGTGTAGATGTGGATAGTTCTAGATGTGGATAGCGTAGATGCTAATAGTGTAGATATGCATAGTGTAGATGTTGATAGTGTAGATGTGGATAGTATAGATGTAGATAGTGTAGATGTAGATAGTTTAGATGTAGATAGTTTAGATATGCATAGTATAGATGTAGATAGTGTAGATGTGGATAGTATAGATGTAGATAGTGTAGATGTAGATAGTTTAGATGTAGATAGTTTAGATGTGGATATTGTAGATGTGTATAGTTGTGTTGTAGATTTGTTTAGATGTGAATAGTACCGTTGTAGATAGTGTAGATATGTATAGTTGTGTTGTAGATTGTATAGATGTGGATAGTGGTCTTGTAGATAGTGTAGATATGGTTAAAGAAAAGGTGTATATTACTGTTGTAGAATGCATGGATGTGGATAGTGGCGTTGAAGATTGTATAGATGTGGATAGTGGACTTATAGACAGTGTAGATGTGGATAGTGGCCTTGTAGATAGTGTAGATGTGGATAGTGTAGACGTGGATAGTGTAGACGTGGATAGTGTTAATATGGATAGTGTAGATGTGGATAGTGTAGATGTGGATAGTGTTGAGATGTGGATAGTGTAGATGTGGAAAGTGCTGATGTGGATAGTGTAGATGTGGATAATGTAGATGTGGATAGTGTAGATGTGGATAGTGTAGATGTGGATAGTGTAGATTTGGATAGTGTAGATGTGGATAGTGGGGAAGTAGATAGTGTATATGTGGATAGTGTGGATGTAGATAGTGTAGATGTAGATGGTGTAGATGTGGATAGTGTAGATGTGGATAGCATAGATGTAGATATTGCACATGTGGATAGTGTAGATGTAGATAGTGTAGATGTGGATAGTGTAGATGCAGATAGTGTAGATGTGGATAGCATAGATGTAGATATTGCACATGTGGATACTGTAGATGTAGATAGTGTAGATGTGGATAGTGTAGATGTAGATAGTGTAGATGTGGATAGTGTAGATGTGGATAGTGTAGATGTGGATAGTGTAGATGTAGATAGTGTAGATGTGGATAGTGTAGATGTGGATAGTGTAGATGTAGATAGTGCAGATGTAGATATTGCACATGTGGATAGTGTAGATGTAGATAGTGTAGATGTGGATAGTGTAGATGTAGATAGTGTAGATGTGGATAGTGTAGATGTGGATAGTGTAGATGTAGATAGTGTAGATGTGGATAGTGTAGATGTGGATAGTGTATATGTGGATAGTGTAGATGTAGATAGTGTAGATGTGGATAGTTGTGTTGTAGATAGTGTAGATATGTATGGTTGTGTTCTAGATAGTGTAGATATGGATAGTGGCCTTGTAGATAGTGTAGATGTTTATAGTGTATATATGTATAGTGTATATGTGGATAGTGTAGATGTGGATAATGGTAATTTGGATCATTTAGTGAGTCATGCAAATGTTTTTCAGCTGTTCGTTTGTTCCATGTTCGAAGTGTTCATCCGCTGTTATGTTGTTCCATGAAGTAATACGTGCAATTGTTCATCAGTTATAGTGTTGTTTCATGTAGTGATACATGCAAGTATTCATCAGCTGTTGTGTTGTTCTATGTAGTGATACAAGCAAGTGTTCATCAGCTGTTGTGTTGTTTCATGTAGTGATACATGCAAGTGTCCAACAGCTGTTGTGTCGTTCCATGTAGTGATATATGCAAGTGTTCATCAGCTGTTGTGTTGTTTCATGTAGTGATACATGCAAGTGTCCATCAGCTGTTGTGTCGTTCCATGTAGCGATATATGCAAGTGTTCATCAGCTGTTGTGTTGTTCCATGTAGTGATATATGCAAGTGTTCATCAGCTGTTGTGTTGTTCCATGTAGTGATACATGCAAGTGTTCATCTGCTGTTGTGTTGTTCCATGTAGTGAAACATGCAATTTTCATCAGCTGTTGTGTTTAGTATCATGCGAATTGAAATATACGTATATTAAATGTGTGTTTAAAGAATGCAGGCTGACTTCGCTAATGCTATTCACATAATAACTATTGTAAAATCTACTACACTCCACGCAGAGAAAGACATGTTGTAAAGGGTTCTATGGCCACAGCTGTCTTCCTTGTCCTGGAGGTTCCAGAAATCCCTGCAGTGAAAACGGAAAGGTCAGTTGGAGTGTTTTTGTAGAAGCATATTCTGATACCTGGTGTCTTTTTGTATTAGTTGTTGAATCAGTGCGGCTCACTGCCCATACTCTGCACTCACAACCCTGTGTTACTACTACATTGATCCAGTCCGTCATGACTTCCGGAACTTCAACACACTCTTTTTCAAGATTGATGGTCCCAAGATCACACACACGTAAAGATAGTTCTGCCTGTGCCATCCAGGATCTGCTTGGTCTTAGTCTATGACCTTTGACCATATCCATGGCTTCATGCAGGGGGTGATCCCTATTTGCAGCAACTCTCAGGTACCATTTGACCCGAAGGACCCTATGCCTATACGTCATTGCCTCATGTATATAATTGGTGTCCTATGTACACCCCAGGATTAACCGCATGGCAGCATTCTGCATGCGTTCCAACATTTCAAGCTGGCTCTTTGATACTGTCAGCAGCCCCAAACCATACTCAATGACAGAAATTATTAACTGCTGAAAGAGCCTGTAAAGCACCCTCTGATCTACCCGGTTGCTGCCATCGCCCTCAATGCATTAAGTCCCTGAAGAAACTTCACCACCAAAGCCTCTATATGATCCTGAATAGGGAAACACCTGTCAAAGGTGATACCCAAGTACTTCAATTTACTCTCTCTACTAAGCGGACAGTCAACATAATACCTGGGACATCTGCCTTAACGATCCGGTTATCCCGTCAGTACCACATAACCGATGCCTTGTCTGGGTTTATAATAGCCCTTGCGTCCCTACACCACTCTGCCACTTTGTTTACCGCCACCTGTAAGTCTTCCCTTTTTCTGCCCTGTTTGTACACTAGCACATCACCTGCAAATGTCAAGATTCTACCCAAACCCGTTGTCTTTATAGCTGCGATTTAGCTGGTGTAGACATTAAAGAGCACTGGGGACATAGCAGTTCCCTGTGGCAACCCAGGTGTAATAGTACAGGGTCAGAAGTCCAGGAACCTATGCGCAGTGCAACCTTACGCTCATAGAGGACCCCCGCAACTCATCTGACCAGGCAAGGGCAGACGAAATAAATAATAATAAATAAACAAATAACCATATTTCACTCAGCGAGGAACATTGGGTATGTGAAAACAAATCAAGCGCCCCTGTCCCCGTGAGGTGTTCTGGCTATATGCAAAACAAATCAAGCGCCCCTGTCCCCGTGAGGTGTTCTGACTATATGCAAAACAAATCAAGCGCCCCTGTCTCCGTGAGGTGTTCTGGCTATATGCAAAACAAATCAAGCGCCCCTATCCCCGTGAGGTGTTCTGTGTATATGGAAAACAAATCAAGCGCCCCTATCCCCGTGAAGTGTTCTGGGTATATGGAAAACAAATCAAGCGCCCCTATCCCCGTGAGGTGTTCTGGGTATATGCAAAACAAATCAAGCGCCCCTATCCCCGTGAGATGTTCTGGCTGTATGCAAAACAAATCAAGCGCCCCTATCCCCGTGAGGTGTTCTGGCTATCTGCAAAACAAATCAAGCGCCCCTGTCCCCGTGAGGTGTTCTGGCTATATGCAAAACAAATCAAGCGCCCCTGTCCCCGTGAGGTGTTCTGGCTATATGCAAAACAAATCAAGCGCCCTTGTCCCCGTGAGGTGTTCTGGCTATATGCAAAACAAATCAAGCGCCCCTATCCCCGTGAGGTGTTCTGGATATATGGAACACCAGGCAAGCGCCCCTGTCCCCGTGAGGTGTTCTGGGTATATGGAACACCAGGCAAGCGCCCCTGTCCCCGTGAGGTGTTCTGGGTATATGGAAATATTGGGCATATGGTGCTCTACCCATATTTGTATAGACACAATCGGCACTATTTCAGTGATGTGGTCAGTGGTGTGGTCAGTGATATGGTCAGTGATGTGGGCAGTGATGTGGTCATTGATGTCGTCAGTGATGTGGTCAGTGTCTTACCTGTCACCTTGACCTCCTCAGCATGTGCGTTCCCCCATGTGTGGCTGGGTTGACCAGTTAACCCAGATAGATTTTAAAAAATGACTGCGTCCGGTGGGATTAACACACGTGACTGTCGGGCTTACAGGCGAGCATGCTAGCCATTACTATACTTCGTACTCCACATTTGTGTGTGGTTTTGATCAATTTTAGCGGACGCTTTGGTGCAATCGCTAGGAGGTTATTCTGACAATAACATGAGCGGGGTCGGACTAGGGTACGCCATTAGAAGTGGATGTAAAATCTCTAAGTCACGCATCTTACCAAAAGATGTTTTTAAATATGAGACCCCTGATACAAAACACAGATGTTATCATAAAAGTGTGTCAATAACATTATAACTGTAAAATAATTGTTTCTTTCTCTTTCGGTGACTCCAACTTTTCCAGTGCTCAGATGGTGATAAGGAACAGGCGTGTGTTCATGTAATAAGAATTTTGTTGGTACCACCTGCAACCAGTGTGCAAACGATACGACATTTTGGACCTCACTGTAATGAGCGTAAGTTCAAAACTCATCATCCAGTGCCATAATTGCATTACAGATTGAACGCAATTATATTGAACACTCCGTCCTGCGCGTCGCTGTCACGCAGACATACTTCATGTCTTGATGTTGCCCGCACATGTAACTTTTGTGTCCCTCTGCATACTTCATGACGTGATGTTGCCCATCACATGTAACTGTTGTTTCCCTCTGCATACTTCATGTCTTGATGTTACCCGTCACATGTAACTGTTGTTTCCCTCTGCATACTTTATGTCTTGATGTTGCCCATCACATGTCACTGTTGCTTCCCTCATACATACTTCATGTTTTGATGTTGCCCGTCAATGTAACTGTTGTTTCCCTTTGCATACTTCATGTCTTTATGTTGCCCGTCAATGTAACTGTTGTTTCCCTTTGCATACTTCATGTCTTTATGTTGCCCATCACATGTAACTGTTGTTTCCCTCTGCATACTTCATGTCTTGATGTTGCCCGTCACATGCAACTGTTGTCTCCCTCTTGCATCCCCCATGTCTCGATGTTTTCCACCACATGCAACAATGATCTCACAATATATTTATCAAATATCATTTATAATTTCCAGCGTGTACATGCCAGTTTGGCCAGTGTGACTCAGGCCCAGAAGGTACTGGCCAATGCCGGTCTGGAACTTGCAAGTTTCCATACAACGGACAAAACTGTGATAAAGTGATGGTTCCTTGTGAAAGTGATGCCCTCTGCCCTGTGAATGCCAAATGTTACCTGGGAGAAGATGGCATTGAGAGGTACAGATAGCGTCTGACCATTTTTTATATGGGTTAAAGAGAAGATGACATTGAGAGGTATAGATAGCGTGCGACCATGTTTTATATGGATGAAAGAGACGATGGCATTGAGAGGTACAGACATTATTTAAGAATGTTTTTTTATGGGTTTTAGCTTTTGTGTGTGTCACATTGTGAATGATGATAGAGTGACAGATGGAGTGGCTATAGTTGTGTCTAGGGTATGTCCGTGTAAATGTTATGTTGAACAACTGATTAACCACGATGCATCAAAACCACAACCCAGAATGCGCACACAATACTTTAATTTGAACATCTGGATACAACATTATTGCTCAGGAACGTTCATTGTATACATATATTTATATATCCATACTGTCAAAGACTCGACCGCATCCCCCTCGCCAGGAAGAGCAGTCAATCATGAAGAGACCAGGAGGGGATACGGTGCCCGAGGGAAGGGCATGGGAGATGAGGTAATAAGAGTTGGGTGACCATTCCCTGATGAGACACGCGGTGTTCAGAGAGTTAGCACTCTAATCACGATAACATCACGCCTCGTGGTAGCCACAGAGAAGTTGAGTATACACTCAACGTACCACGTCTGCCATCAGCGTGCCATGTGAGGCAACACGCACCAAGGTGAAGGTCAATCCCCGTGGTGTGTGACGAAGGAATAAAAGATTGGGAGACGGCCGGACGGACTTGTAGTGTTCACCTCGTTAGAGTAGCGATAGGGGTATTTGTGTTTATTTGTGTAGAAAGTTAGCATAGGGGTAGCAGCTCGTGATAGATAATACTGTGGCTGTATGTTGTGTGTTTCAATAGCGACTGTTCACTGCTTGTAGCGAGCCAACGGCAATAAATGTACCATTTAATTTCCTCGCACACGACTTGCAAGTTTTCTTGTATGGTGTGCCAGAAGTACCCGATGATGCCTGTCAGTTGAGTTGTTGACAGGCAAGGGTAATTGTGGTGTCAGAAGTGAAGCTTGAACGTAAGTTCAAGCTAATCCACTCATCCACGGGCTCTGGACTAGGGTTTAATTTTTTGTAGTGACGGTAATTTGTGCAAACGAGTGCAATTTGCGGGCTAGAAATATGCCTATCGTGACGAAATATAGTGTTTAATTGTGTTTATTTAGTGAAATCATGTATTCTGCAAAGCTGTAAGTATTAATAATCTTGTTTTCTTATATTTATTTATGTATTTACCAATTCATTCTTAAATAAGCACCAAACAGGATTCAGGGCGGAGCGATACACCGCCAGCCGACAATATCGATTTTTGGAAACTAAAAATAGCACTGTGCTGTAAATAACGCTGTGACGTGGAGTGATTGACAAACAGTTGGTCTGCGTCATTAGCATAAAGCAATCAAGTGTGTACAAGATCGTTTAACGGCTGCCCGCCTGAATCTGTGCTTTATATCGTTTATTATTTATTTATTTGAATTACTAAATGAATATATTTATTTATTTAAACATTATTATGTTATTTTTATTCATTTAAAAACAGTTATTCATATTTTGGGTTCTACTTTCTCTTTGTTTACCGTCACGAAGGAACTATTTTTTGCCAAGCAGATGACTTGGCTGCACAACGCTTACAGAAATTAACTAGGTTAGTAACGAAAGGCAATTACTGATAGAACAAAGACAGGACAGTGACATTAAATTTAATTAATACATATTCTGGTTGTTCGTGAGTCTGTCATTGTCTAAGTCATTGTCCTTAGTTGTCGAGTAAATCATATCGTGCAGTAGGCGTGTGTACTGCTGCCCTGCATATCACAGGGCGAACAACAGCTGAGTACTTACGCCGGTGTGCCAAATATAGTGTCCTACTTACGAAACGTGTCTCCACCAAAAGGTACCAAACAAGGTGACCAGTGTCAACGGAGCTTACGTTCCCTGATTCTCGGGAACATTAAGTTGAGTATACCTATATTTTTGGCATGCATTGTGATTAATAGTGCATCTCTTTTTTTCAGCTTGTAATACACTATCATAATTGTTGTGCTCTGAGATTCCAACATAGAATCTTGTGCAACACATAAACTGGAAATAAAATTAATATTCCTCAACAAGGAACAAATAGATAACATTGTAGATAAATAGGTAAATAAACAAATCAGTGTAGGTAAACGCTAGCCAATTACCAGATAACATGGCGACTTTAAGTGACTTTATAAAAGATGGTAAAGAGCTACAATACACAGGTAAAGAGCTACAACAATATGCTGATCAGAAATTTAAAGAAGCAAAAGATGCTGAGACAGCTGAACGTATAAGAAAAGAGAATGCAGAAAGAGACGAACGCGCACGAGAAAGAGAACAAGAAAGACAGCATCAAAAAGATATGGCACAACTAGCTGAGATAACAAAACAAAAACAGCTAGAAGATGACAAACAAATTAAACAACAACAGTTAGAACATGATAAGGAGATGAAACAGAAGCAGTTAGATCAGGAGAAAGAAATTAAACAAAAGCAATTAGATCAGGAGAAAGAAATAAAACAAAGGGAATTAGATCTAAAGCAAAAAGAAATAGATGTTAAGGAAAAACAAATTCAAGTAGAATCAGAGACACAGTTAAAGATGAAAAGCATGGATGTAGACTCACACGCAGAGATCTCTGCCACTAAATTAAGAAGTCAACAAGAAGAAAATAAGTTCAACAAATACAAAAATATTATCAAACCATACTGTAAAGATGATTCCATATCAGCCTGGACAGAGAATGTAGAGTATCAATTTAAATATCACCAAGTTCCTTTAGATATGTGGGCTCCTATTTACATGAAGAATCTAAGTGGTGAGCCCCTTAAAGTAATAGAATCTATCCCTATTGAGCTTAGATCTAGCTATCAATACATCCATGATAGGATTATGCAGCACTTTTTACTTGATGCCCCTGGGTATCAGATTCAGTTCTCAAATTTAAAACCTAAGCCTAGTGAAACTTTTATAGATTATGTTTCAAATGTGCAGAGTGTACTAAACAGGTGGCTTAAAGCAGCTAACATAGGTAAAGACTTTGATAGATTAAAAAACCTAATAGCTATGGACAAGGTTATACCTACTATACCTTCTCCTTTTGCTAAATTTTTGCAGCAGTCAGACATTGAGAACATCGAGCAGTTTGAAAAAAAAGGCTCAGCATATTTTTCTTCTAACAGAGAGATTTTTAAGACCTCAGGTGACTCTGAAATAGTTTCCTTTGTGAAAGACCAACCCAAAAACTATCAGAGCAACAGAAAACCTTTTCAGAAATATGACAAGAAAGACAGAAAAGTGTCAAAATGTATTTATTGTCAACAGATGCATGACACTTATTCTATGTGCGACAAATCGCCGAACTATCCGGCGCATCTTGAAAATGTTATCAAGAAGCAGCAAAATAAAAGATCGGCATACAGGCGGGCAATCAAATGTTTTTTTTTGTTCCTGCTATGGCCATTATTCTAATAAGTGCCTTGGCCGCCAACGTATGAAAGCTAACAATGCTATTTTGATTGACACCTCTTCAGATAGTGGT
Source organism: Cepaea nemoralis (assembly GCA_014155875.1). Classification (NCBI taxonomy): domain Eukaryota; kingdom Metazoa; phylum Mollusca; class Gastropoda; order Stylommatophora; family Helicidae; genus Cepaea; species Cepaea nemoralis. The sequence goes on along the minus strand of JACEFZ010009704.1, from coordinate 140,234 downwards.
AGTGAGTATGAGTGTGAGGGTGAAAATAAAACTGAGGTTGACTTGCCTGTCAACCAAGCTGAGGATGTGTGTGGTGCAAACGATATGTTAAGCTTTGACAGCTGTGAACGATGTCACCAGTTCCATGCAGACGGAAAGCTAGAGTGTGGACATACAGTACCATGCTCATCCGAGAGTGTAAATGCAGCACTAGCCTCCAGAGGCAATTTGGTGTTCCACAATGCAATGGTCAATAATGTACCATGCCAATGTTTGCTGGATAGTGGCAGCACCCTTATTGGTCTTCGAAAAGAACTGGTGAGTCCGGGTGATTACACAGGTGACACTGTGAAATGCCGAACCTTTTCGGGTAACGTTGAGATCTACCCTTTGGCAAAAGCCCACATTAATACTCCTTTTCTTTCGGGTACCTTTACTTGTGCAATACTTGACAACCCTTGTACTGATTTAATTTTGGGGTGCTTACCCCAACTGAAACAATGTACTAGTGATGAAATAGATGCATGGGAGAAATTGAATGCAGCTAATGCAACAACAAGAGCAGACAGTGTGAAACATCAAGACACACTACAAGATGAGAGACTCCTGTTGCTTTCTCCAACCAGCACAGATGACACAAACACACAGAAATTTATACACCAGCAGAAATCTGATCTCAATGTGTCTCCATATTTAAATTTAATGAAACAAAGAGCCAAAATCACCAAACATACATCAGTGTTCTCTAGACTGAAGAGTGGCATTTCAACCAGATGTTATACTACAGGTAACCATGAACAGGTGTTACCTGAACAAAACCGTGTAACTGTGCTAAAGAATGCACATAAAATACCGTGTGCTGGTCATCTTGCATACAACAATAACAGGCCAGGTTTTTTCAATAATATAAAATTATTTTGTCATAATGTATTTGCTTGTAATGTCTGTCAACAATTAGTACGAAAGTTTAAGGGTGGACATCCTACAGCTGAAGTACAAACCTCTACACTGGCACCCAAGCCATTTGATAGAGGAAGGGTCAGTTCTACCACAAGCACACAAACAAAGGTGAAAAAACAAGTGATCTTGAACTTGATCAAGACAGATTTAGGCTACTTCCATACAAACGAAATGGTAAGGACCATTCAAGGTGGTACATAACCATGGTACATGTTGACGATGAAATATCGATAAACAGACACTTAGAGATATTCCATGTCAACATGCGGAAACCTCACTTTTCAAGACAAGAGACAGAAGTAGTGACAGACGAACAGAGTGCACCAACACCTAGTGATCAAACGACAGACATACAGAGCGCAACTACACTAGTTAGCGAGACTGGCAAATCCGACGAGGGGCATACATTTAATGAACTTACAGAATACACATGAATATATCAGAATACTAATGACTGGACAATACACTTACTGAAACTGAGACATGCCTTTGACAGAGTGCGACTCTTCGGTCTCACTGTCAAACCAAGCAAAGTGTAAATAGGCCTCAAAGAAATTTAATTTTTTCGATCATGTCATCTTACATCTCTTGGTGTCATCTGACAAGGCCATGTCAAGTTAAAACTGACAATCATTAAAAAAAAAAAAAAAATTATGAATCTGACCATGCCTACCACATAAAAGCAGGTCAGAAGCCTTTTGAGATTAGTAAATTACTCAGAAATTACAATTATATTTTCGAATGTCTTAAAAGCTTTTGTAAAATGAAATGTCAAAGATGCATTATTAATTTCTGCATGGTCAAAAATGAAAATCCTTTTGTGTAATATTCCAATCCTCCGCTCGCCTAATCCTAGGCTCGTTTATTATTCTAGGACAGATTCCAGCAGTACTAGGCCAATTTTTTGAGGGCATCTTCCACCCGAGTTGCTACGTGAGCCGTAAGATCACACCTGCTGAGTCCAGAGATTCCATATCACAGTTGCAACCCTAAGCGTCATCTATGCGGTGAGAAAGCCCCATCGAGTTCTGACGGATGTTCACTGCATTGTCCAGACCGACAACTCCCCGATCACGGTCATACAGAGTGGTGTGCATCAAAATGACCGAATATACAGGTGGTCACTAATTTTACCATCTGGGGTAGAAATATCTGAAATCCCACATATAAATGTAGAGTGATAGTTAGTACATGAATACATTATATTATTCTATGTAAAATAGGGTACATATACATCGACAGTATATGCGTAATCATGTACCAAGAACAATGAACTATCATGTGTCCGTAGACATTAAGTCAAGAACTGTGCTGCAGAACGTAAATATCACCGTGTGAACAAGGACAGATCGTTTCCAACTAAGCTCCATTCCGGTGTATCATTGGTGTGAAACGCAGAAAACAGTGTCAGAACAATGCTTAATTACAGACACGAAAAGGCTGAGCTACGACACCAGCGAACTCTACACGTGCACTACCTATAGAACATTATGATGACTGTGCAAAGTATTTCAGATACCCAGGCAAAATGTGTATATATATTATGCCTATACAAGCAATGTACAAACATGAAGGCAACTACTAACCTGTGGAAACTGAATAACATGTATATAAACTTAATGTGATATGTAATATAATATTTTAAGATAATGACAAAATAGATGTAGGTTAGGGAAATATAATAGTTCTCATTTATTTTAATAGAATAGTTATTACAGTAATTAACCCATTTACTTAACTTAATTGTAACGTAAAATATTAGTTTAAATATAACAAGAGTTAATTATAAATTAAATTAAATTTATGATAAGAATAGTACCATTTAAATTATTACATTTCATTTACCTTCAGTTTAGTTTAGTCTATTCCATCTTAATGAAACCATACCATATATTAAACATTACCATTTATTAGTATCATCATTTTACATCAGAATAGGTTAAAAAGAGTAGATAAGTGAACATACATCATTTACACCATTTAGATTAAGAACATCACTTATATAATTCCATTGTACATGTAAAAACATTATTTAGCATAGTATTTAGAAAATTACATAATTTGTGTTCACATCATCCATGTAATTAAGGTACATAACTCACATCACATCCATTACATGTAAATAGTTACATTACATCCCTTAGATTAGATAAACATAACGATTAACATACACACATCACATAATTAACAGGACAAAAATGTATTTAACACATTAAATACTTATTGATAGAATTAGTATTATTATGTTAGAATGTATAGTTTTATGTCAGTGTAATATAGTGGATGATCAGACCAAGGGAACAAACCATCAACCCTTTCTCATCCGTGTAAATATATTGTAAATACATGACTCGTGCAGCGATTTTCGCACAGTCAGTGAGCTCAAATTTCTCAAACTGAGCCAAATCTGTGCAGTATCACTCCAAGGTTTTTAAATAATCAGAAGAATTAGTGTGGAAGGATAATAGATGTGTGACAGAATTAAGGGTGAAAGCAGTGTGACAGAATTGTGAAAGTGAGAGCGAATGGAAAATAGACGGAAGAGAGTGAGATTGGTCAGCGAATTCTTCTACTGCCGGGTTCTAAATTTAATATTTGTCTGTGTTGGTTTTCGTTAGTGAAAATGTGCTAGTATGAATGTGTGTCTGCAATATAGTTTAGAACTTAGATTACAGTATTTTGAGTTTCATAACAAGGGAATGTAGTCACGAATTAGTGTTATGCACCTGTTTGTGGCCGCATTTAACCAAATTATGACACTGAAAAAACTAACATACATACACATAGGACTTAGAAACATAGTTTAGAAGTTAGATTAGTAAGTTAATTACATCCAAACACGCAAACAACCAGAAAAACATATAAATTACATACACTTTTTGTAGATCAAAGGGAGATAACTTCGGGTCAGGGGACATAATAGACAACGAAGAACTATCTTAACAGTGCAATAGAACTTTACACGCGGAAGCGATGTAGGTAAAGCCTGTCGCACACACTCTTGTATAATGGTTGTTAAATATTATATGGGGGACATGAAGCAATTCATGTGTTGACCCTAAGAAAGTCAACTTTGTATGGGTAGTAAGTTAATTTACTATGTGAGGGCAGGTCTTATAAGACAACGGTCCGGTTCAGACATACCTCTAATAAATATAATATAGCATGTGAGAAGAGGGCTCACGCCAACCAGACAAGTTTGTGGCGATTGCCAGTAGCCACGTAAAGTTTTGCTACATTGTGACAATAGTCAGTAGAAGTCTATTACTTTACCCAAAACCAGGTTACCTAGAGTCTTTGACAAAAATTAGAGACACTAATTTTTTATAACCTCTTGCGTCACAACCAATGAGTGAAAGTTGATGACGCAACACAGGAGGGGTGGGTGTGTGTCAAAGACTCGACCGCATCCCCCTCGCCAGGAAGAGCAGTCAATCATGAAGAGACCAGGAGGGGATACGGTGCCCGAGGGAAGGGCATGGGAGATGAGGTAATAAGAGTTGGGTGACCATTCCCTGATGAGACACGCAGGCGGTGTTCAGAGAGTTAGCACTCTAATCACGATAACATCACGCCTCGTGGTAGCCACAGAGAAGTTGAGTATACACTCAACGTACCACGTCTGCCATCAGCGTGCCATGTGAGGCAACACGCACCAAGGTGAAGGTCAATCCCCGTGGTGTGTGACGAAGGAATAAAAGATTGGGAGACGGCCGGACGGACTTGTAGTGTTCACCTCGTTAGAGTAGCGATAGGGGTATTTGTGTTTATTTGTGTAGAAAGTTAGCATAGGGGTAGCAGCTCGTGATAGATAATACTGTGGCTGTATGTTGTGTGTTTCAATAGCGACTGTTCACTGCTTGTAGCGAGCCAACGGCAATAAATGTGCCATTTAATTTCCTCGCACACGACTTGCAAGTTTTCTTGTATGGTGTGCCAGAAGTACCCGATGATGCCTGTCAGTTGAGTTGTTGACACATACATTGCATAGGCACAGGCACAGTACACGTAATCCCAAACACTCCCGCTGCTGACCACTAGGCTCAGTCTTTAATACTTCGCCTCCGAATTACTTTCACTAAAACACACAGCATGGAGTTCTCTACTCAACTCCGTCACTATTCGAATTCTTCTCATTGAAACACACAGCATGGAGTTCTCTACTTAACTCCCTCACTATTTGAATTACTCCGACAGTTGACATACACTGGTCGAGTCTCTACACTCGACTTCCTGAAACGATCCGACCTTCTCAGGATCTCCACTTCAACTGCCAAAACGGCCCGACCCTCTCTCGGTCTCAACGTCAACTGACCCCCAGTCAATGTTTTCCACTGTCCTTTAAATTTTCTATGCCTCCCTCACAATGCTCCACACAAACACTACCTCCTCGCTCAAGCCGTCTGCCCTTTCTTGCAGCCCCTCTGCCTTACCCCCTTCCCCGTTTATCTTCTTATATTTTCTTTCCGGTGAATGCCCTTTCACCTCGTGAACTGTTTATATTGTACGGACACTAACCTTAATGTCAATACCCCAGGCATGTGTCAGTGTGTACTATGAGGGTTCTCTGAACCATATTTCGCCTGAGCTCACTCATGTAGTTTCGCCAGTCGTTAACGAGTGTTGCCCGGTTTGTGATCACTGACATAGACAAGCAATACCAGGGAACCATATTTGGGCTAATCAGAGAGAAGAGACCCAGTTTAGGTCCTGAACTTCTTAGAGATCAATTCATTATGGAACAATGAACATATAAAACGGTAAAGCCGCTTGTCAAAGGATGCTGGCGAGAAAAGTGAAGGGAAGCATATAAGAGGAAGAAAATGTTACAGGTGGGTAGAGAATATCTGTGATCTTGATAATAACACTGAAAGTTATACAAGGAAGGCGCCCTTTACACACGCTTTGCGTTATATTGGGTATATCGTGCCCATATGTGTATAGACTAATCGACACTCGAAGAGTGGTGTGGTTAGTATCTCACAGCCCGTTTTTACCGACGAAGACATTTCCTGGTACTTTTTGTAAGCTTTGATGAACTGGGAAGCGAATTCTATTGTGAGAGTCCGCCTCGATGCCAACGTTGTCAATACTTATTCTAATATTATAGTATATTTCCTCTAAGTCATAAAAACTCCGCCGCGAAGCAAAAACGGCAGGAGGCTTCCGATCGTCAGAAGGTACCCCCTTCCCCAAGTATTTCGGCTTTTAACACTCTTAATACTCTCTGGGGGCGGTCCCGTCCGGATCATGACTCCAGGGTCTTTCCCCTGCCATGGTCACATGTTTGGTCACCTTAGGTATCCCTGATGTTACTATGCTTGTCTCTTCACTGTTACCTTGTCCACTCACAAGCCCTCCCTTCCGTGCAGCCTGTGCTTGCCCATTGTCACGTGTGGTCGTGGGGAGCCAGCTTCATCCTCCGCCACGGCCTCTGTCGCCTCCATTCGTCTCCGTTGCCGTGTTATACTTAACGTTCCATTGATGTTATATTTTATTTCTTCTAATGTCATAACACTTATTGAATAATTAAAATGTCCACAGTTGTCACTGTTTACCTGGCTATGAGGAAGATGGGGACACGTGTTCGATGATTGACCTCTGTACAGAGGGAAGAAACCCTTGTCACCAGCAGGTCTTTTAAAGTTTTCTATTGTTTCTAATGTTAACGTAGTTATCTGTTATTAAGGTCCTTGGTTATCTAGGCATTCGGAAATATAAACTAAACAAACGTTCAATGTTCTCAGTTATACAGACATTATTTAATGTATAAATTAGTTAATGCAAGACATGCAAACATGATGAAGATGCTTGCAGATCTACACATTGATGTGCAAGACCTTAGAATTGTAAAAATCATATGAGGGGTCTTTAAATGAAAACCTTAAAAGTGTGCTTGAAATCACAATAACCATGCAATTATCTTGTAAAATGTGGAGAGTCAAGAGTTTCAAGCACGTAACATAACGGTGCAGATGAAGGGGTGACGTCATAAGGGCAGTTTAGAGATGGCCGCCCCACTTTTGACATGCACGAAAGAGGAGCAGCATTGTTATCCGTTTTTTTTAATCAGTGAAGGGGTGAAACCTATAGTAATTCATCGGTGGATGAAGGTCCAGTATGCTGATGCATGACTGTAAGTCCATCAAGTCTATGAGTAGAGTAGGAAATTTAAAAACTTGTCGGTCCGATGAAGATGTATAGCATGTGGTGCATGAGTAATAATTTTTTTCTACAGGAATTCAAGCACTTTATCGGCGCTGATGGGCGTGCATTGATCACAGTGGTGACTACATCGAATAATGATTTTAAATTTAGTTGCATGTCCTTCACAGGACGTAGCAGTCAACCCTGCATTTTGGCTGTTCATGATTCCTGGGCAAGATTTACGTTCAGTTGTTTGCCATTGCTTTCTGAACGACCGGCACCTATACCTTTATTTCGAAAATAAAAACAACTCCCCTGTGTTTGAACCCGGGTATATGGGATTGCGAATCGCTTCAGTAACACCTTCACCTCGGAGACCCGACGAAAACTGATAATTTGTCTTGTACTTTTTCAGAATATATTGACACACACATTAACATTTAAGGTTTTCACTTGACGGTTTCTCGTCTATTTGGGTATAATCAACTGCCATAACGATTGAAATAGAAGTAGGTCAATATCAGCATATTAAGAGAGGTGTGCGCAGAAGTATGTAATGTCTCCAGATCTTTATTCACTATACAGTGAAAATATGTTTAGAAATGTATAAGATATGTGAGTAATCACCATTGAGGGACAATAACATCATTAACATTATATATGCGGATGATACAGTATTGATTGCAGACAATTATATATATATACACCCATCCATCATGTGCCATGCCGGTAAGCGTGGGCGGTCATGCTTTGCCATCTCATTCGATCACCATAGTCGTGGATTAGTTCCGTGATTCTGTCTCATCCATGCCATGAGGCCAAGCCATCCAGGTATTTGCTTCTAGGTCTTCCTCTTGGTCTGTTCCTATTCGATCTTGCCAGTTGTCACCAAGTTCTCCAATTCATTTCTTCTCATAACATGCTCAAAAATGTTGACTGTCTGCGTCTAATGTCTCTATTCAGTTTACGATCTTCATTTGTTTCTTGAAGGATTTGTTCATTGGTCTTTCTTGCTGTCCATGGTATTCTTTGCATTTTCCTCAGAAACCACATTTCTTCAGCCAACAGATGATTTTCAGCTTGCCAGCTCATTGTCAACGCTTCACATCAATATAAGAGTACAGGTTCTATGTAGCATCTCAACACTCTTTTTCTCGTTTCAATTGACATCTTTTTATTGGTCAGTATGTTTTTCATCTTGCTAAAGGCTACTTTTGCCATGGCGATTCTTGTTCTAATCTCTTCAAGGCATCTCCCATCAGATGTTATTACTGTTCCGAGATAATTGTACCTATTCACTTGTTGAAGAATATTCCCATTTACTTGTATATTACATTGTGGTATTTCGTTCTTCCTAGTGACGACTATAATCTGTCTTTTTAGAATTTAATTCTAATCCTCGTTGTTCATAGTGTGTAACAACCGCATCTACTAAGTTTTGCAGGTCCTGTTCATTGTCTGCAATCAAGACTGTATCATCTGCATATCTAATGTTATTGATGCATGGTCCCCTAATGTTGATTCCTTCCATATCTTCAATATTTCTGAAAATACTGTCACTGTACAGGGAAAACAGATCTGGAGACATTACACATCCCTGTCTCACAACTCTCTTAATAGGCTGGTATTGGCCTACTTCATTATCAACTCTTATGGCAGCTTGTTGTTTCCAATATATGTTTTTTACAAGTCTAAGGTCTTTTCCATCAATTTGTAGATCTTCAAGCATCCTTGTCATGTCGAGATGTCTCACTTTATCGAAAGCCTTTGTGTAGTCAATAAAGCAAAGGCGTAGGTCTTTGTTTACTTCTATAGCACGTTCGATTACGGTTCTCAGTAAATACACAGCATTTACTGTACCCTTTCCTTCTACAAACCCACATTGTTCTTCTCCTATTTCAGGTTGTATTTTCCTCCTAATTCTTTGCATGATAATTCTTAGCAAAATCCCCGTGATGTGACTCATTATATTAATTGTTCGATGTTGATCACATTCCAAGGCTCCTGTTTTCTTTGGGATTGCAATAAAAACAGAATTACATAATTCATTATATATATATATATATATATATATATATATATATATATATATATATATATATATATATATATATGTGTGTGTGTGTGTGTGTGTGTGTGTGTGTGTGCGCCCGCGCGTGTGTGTGTGCGCGCGCGTGTGTGTGTGTTTGGCAAATTTACAAATGTCCAAACGCCCCACTGCCCCGCCGTCTGAGGACCAGGTAGAGTAAGAGAAAGTGTGTTAAACCTCTCAGCCATGTCACCAAACAAGATGTATAAAGCATCTGGTTTATTCTCTCCAAACAGGCCACATGCTCACAGGAAGGGCCAGGTGCTACCAAATGTACATGTAATGTTGGGTGGCATGGGGATGGGTTCAGCTGTCTGCCAAACCAGCCTTGTGACAGCCACCCCGATTGTCATCCGTCTGCTGTTTGTCAGGATTTAGAACCTGGCCAGGTTTGTCTTCTTTTTTGTGTGTTGATTTGTGAAATAAAATGACACAATATTCAGTGTCTTTGGTTTAAAAAAAAAAAAAAAAAAAAACAAACAAACAAAAACAACAACAACAAAACACACACACACACGCACACATACACACACACACACTCACTCACTAACTCACACACGCTTGCGCGCAAGCACTCACGCAATCATACTATCACGCACGCAGGCACACACCGGGGCAGACACATAAACTCACGCACACAAAATTTCTTTCTCTCTCTCTTTCTCTCTCTCTCTCTCTTTCTGTGTGTGTGTGTGTGTATGTGTGTGTGTGTGTGTGTGTGTGTGTGTGTGTGTGTGTGTGTGTGTGTGTGTGTGTGTTTCCCTCTGCCTTTATGTGACACCTGTCTGTTTATTTTCATATTTCACGCTCTCTTTCTCTCACTGTCTCTGACCGTTTCTCTGACTATCTCCTTCTAACTCTATGTATTTCTCTACTACTCGCTTTCTTTATATGCACCTCTCTTATTTTCCTCTTTTCTCGGCCTCTCTCGTGTTCTTTCCCTGTCAGTGCTTTTCTGTATGTCTATTTCTCAGAATGTCTCTCTATTCCATTTTGTTTCCATCTCTCTTTCTTGTCCTCTCTCTCTGCCTATTTTTCTGCCTCTCTCTCTCTCTCTCTCTCTCTCTCTCTCTCTCTCTCTCTCTCTCTCTCTCTCTCTCTCTTTGCTTATGACTTTTTCTTCTCTCCTCTTTCCCTCTCTATCTCTTTCTTTCTCTATGCCTCTGTCGGTCTGTCTGTCTGTCTGTCTGCCTGTCTTTCAGATGTAAATAAAAGATTAATGAGAAGAGACAATAATAAACTAGGCTGGGTGTAAGACCTGGCACATAAATCCTGCTTCCGTGAGCCTCGAGTTATGAATTAACAGGTTCACCAAGTGTAGAACCCAGGATGCGAGAGGTACCGGGTTTAAATCCCGGACGAGCCCCCATGTTGCCAGGGAACTTATGACACTGATATCTTTTTAATGTCAGAGAGCAAATGACGAATATTATATGTCAGAATACCCATATATAGCGATATATATATATATATATATATATATATATATATATATATATATATATATATATATATATATATATATATATATATATATATATTTTTAAAGCGATTATATCCATATATAGGTCCTGATGGATAAACTTCCTCTCTGATTGAATAGCGAACTGTCTAAGGATATAATATTCATTCAGTCATCCTCTGGCTATTTTTTTCAACTCTTCTTTTTGTCGATCCTCAACTCTTTTAAAACACAACACAAGTGTGAATTTCTTCGATCTATTCCTGAATCTAATACACAGTGTAGACTCAACATTTACACACAGAAATACACGACACTTTAATTACAATCTAAACATATCTAAACAAGTAATAACATGGTAGGCGCATTCTGTGGCCATAACCATCCTCTGTGTCGTGGTGCCTCCGATCACGCTAACACCTCCGACTAATTGAATCTGAATGCCCTTGTTACCTTCGCTGATCACGTGTGTTCGCTCCGGTGATAATCTCGCTCGCCACATGGGTCACGTCCTTCTGGGTGACTTTTCGTCACTATGCCATGAGGTACAATTCGACCCATAGCTTATGCTAGGAAACAAACATGGCGTCAGCTAGCAGAAACATCATACAGATCAGCGCAGACACACACACAACCAGTGCAGCACTCATAGTGTTTTATTTAAACTGAGGGCGACTGATTGCCGTTTTGCTTGCCAGGAGTGCAGTATGTTTGTCTTTTATTAACAATAGCTAACCTAAAATCTTTGAAACAGTATCGGTGTGTGTGTAATACTGGTTACAGTGGGAATGGACAGATGTGTAAACTGGTAGATCTGTGTCTTGAACTCAATGGAAACTGCCACCCAGAAGTGAGTAGATCGTGAATTAATTACATATTAATATTAAAGTTGTGTTATAATTGTTACCGATGTCGGACAAACAAGTAGGCAGATAAGAAAATATGATGACAACGGGCAAGCATACTGACCACGTACGAGTAATCAGGCAAGCTGACAGGCTAGTAAGTAGGTCAACGAATAAACACATCACGTTACTACCAAGCTAAGCCAAGCAAAGACACACATATAGAAGCGAACTTTTCAATCAAACTGTTTTCAATGAACAATAAATGGAGCTAGAAACAATAAACGAATATTTCTTCTCATAACATGTCCAAGAGCCTTTGAGGCGCTTAGGGTGATACCAAGTGATAAACCTTTCTAGTTTCAAGGTCAATATAAAATGACACAAAGTAGTGCAGCTTTACATAATACAAAATCTACTTTGTGTCATTTTATATTGTTTAAAGTTGTACAGCTTTACCGCAGTTCCACCCAATTTTATTCATAGTTTCAAGGTCAGTGTGATAAAGTTAGCGTGATGCGGTGTAGGCTTCATTAAAGTTCATTGGCTCTATTTATCTGTGGATAGGCTTGGTAGTTTTGGCAGGATACTGACCTTAACGCATACAATTTGCAGTTTTCAATAGGCATGGTGTGTAAAAGGTTTGCAATTTCCACTTGTAAGACTGGTTTGGAGCAAACAGTCAGACACTGCTCGCCTTCATTGACAGAAAGAAGATAGCTCTCTTAAGAAATAAGGAAATGACTACTCGAAACACTCTCAGTGATCTGAAACAAGCTAGGAAGGATGTGCAAAAGGCATCCATCCAGGTAGTGTGCAAACGTTTATTTGATAAAATCATGCCAATGCATTCAAAATGCAAGTGATCAGGGACACATCAGAGACTGTATGGATGGATAAATATTCCAACAACATCAGAGACATATATGAATGGATAAATAATACATTAATTAAAAGAAGTGCACCACTAAAAACCTTAAATGGAGAATTCATCACTAATACGAAGCAGCGGATGGATACATTGGTAGAGCCCTATTTTGAGCTTTGATTAAATGAGACAAACTAGTGAATGATTTCCTCAACACCAAATAGGCACTCACTATTCTTGACCACCTGTTCACACATCCCATCATAACAGACATTAAGTGTGCTATCAATAAACTTGCATGCGACAAAGCTCCAGGTAAAGATGGAATTCCAATAGACGGTTATCAGGAGTGGGTAGGACACACTCATTCTACAGATCCACCAGATATTAGAGTTATGTTGACGAGAAGGACAAGTCCCACAGGATTTCAAAGATGCAGTTCATAACTCTGTATAAGAACAACGTGGATCGGAGTGACTAACAACTATAGGGTTCGTTCCCTGCTATGCATCGTTGTGGAAATATCTACTAAAATTTTTCTACGCCGACTTTAAGTCCTAGGAGTTTAAGTCTACCTTGAATTACAATGTATCATTCTAAGGAACCGATATACTATTTATATGATATTCTAATTGCGACAGCTGCGAGAATAATGCCGTGAACAGATTCAGCCAGTGTTTATTGATATCATTGATCTCTAAAAGGCATTTGATTCGGTCAGCCGTGAGAGTCTGTTCAAGGCGCTAAAGAAGATCGGTCATGTGCCAACTCTTCTGTCCATCGTGGAATCGTTCCACAAAGGCATGAAGGGTATGATTTAGTTTGATGGTGCATTATAAGGTCAATTTGAAATAAATACTAGAGTTAAGCAAGGTTGTGTACTTTTCCCCACCCTTTTTGGAAAATATATGTCATTTCTATTGTATGATGGTATATACATTCACTCATACAGATGGTGGTCGTTAATACGTTCAGAGATTGGAGGCCAAGATAACATTTAGGATATTACTGTTCAGAGAGTTGCTTTCTAGTGTTGTAATTACGACCAAATACATATACTATCCACATTCTCCGATGACTGTTATGTAACTGGTTTAACAATTCGCAAACAAAAGACATCCAGTCTCTCTGGCCGAGGGGTTACACCACTTTCTCCGTAATCCCGTTTATCACGCAGAGTCTCGTAGCGGGCGAGAACTGGGAGCTGTTCGTCCCCCGCTGGTGACTTGCGAGATAACTGAGCCGGCCGCTCAGAAAGCAATGGCAAACTACTGAGCGTAATCTTTCCAAGAAATCAACAGACAGCTGAAAGATGCTGCTGTTGACAGCGATGTGCTGTAAAAGGATATGCGAATTTAAAAAAAAGACCTATTATGATGCAAGGTGCAAATGTGTTGCCATGTATCTTTATTGACGACGCAGAGCTTGTTATAGTTGACAAGTTAACATTTCTATTACCGGAGGTAGACAATAAATTATCACTAGATCATGAAATCAACATCATGATTGGCAAGACGGCAACCACAATGAACAGGTTAACACAAAGAGTCTACAAGAACATCAATCTTACTGCCAGAGCAAAAGTCCTGGTCTTTCAAGCCTGTGTTCTTAGCACTCTTCTTTATGACAGTGAAACCTGGTCAACTTACTCACACCAAGAGAAACGTTCAAACAACTTTCAAATGCGGTGTCTGCGAAGCATATTTGTTATTAAGTGTCAAGATAAGATTACCTATACCGAAGTAATGGGATACATTAAGAGGATAGTCCCTTCAGTAACATTCGCTACCATCATGGTTTGCAATCATGTCTTTTTAAGGCACAGTGTCATAAACAATCGTCTGTCAAGGCGGCTAGATGCCAGTCAGTCAGTCCTCTTGCACCTCAGACATTCTGATTTTTGCCCTTATCTAAGAAGTGAGAAGTTATAACACTGCCTAAAAGATAGGGGATACGTGGGATCTCATGAGAGACAAGGCTCGTTGTAAGTGTTTCCAGCCTGAAGCTGGGGGTCATACATACATTGAAGTCCACACAAAACTGAAAACGCGATGTGCCCTTTGTTCCAAAGATTGCCCGAAATTACATAATCATGCAATCAACATCTGTAAAATATATGTCTCTGCAGCAAACAGGCATGGAATCAGCTGTTCTGAGAAAACACAGAAGCACATTATGGGTAGTAACACATATACTGATGACAGATAGATAACAGTGACATGATGACAGACAGATAACAGTGACATGATGACAGACAGATAACAGTGACATGATGACAGACAGATAACAGTGACATGATGACAGATAGATAACAGTGACATGATGACAGATAGATAACAGTGACATGATGACAGATAGATAACAGTGACATGATGACAGACAGATAACAGTGACATGATGACAGACAGATAACAGTGACATGATGACAGACAGATAACAGTGACATGATGACAGATAGATAACAGTGACATGATGACAGATAGATAACAGTGACATGATGACAGACAGATAACAGTGACATGATGACAGATAGATAACAGTGACATGATGACAGACAGATAACAGTGACATGATGACAGATAGATAACAGTGACATGATGACAGACAGATAACAGTCACATGATGACAGACTAGATAACAGTGACATGATGACAGACAGATAACAGTGACATGATGACAGATAGATAACAGTGACATGATGACAGATAGATAACAGTGACATGATGACAGACAGATAACAGTGACATGATGACAGACAGATAACAGTGACATGATGACAGACAGATAACAGTGACATGATGACAGACAGATAACAGTGACATGATGACAGACAGATAACAGTGACATGATGACATACAGATAACAGTGACATGATGACAGACAGATAACAGTGACATGATGACAGATAGATAACAGTGATATGATGACAGACAGATAACAGTGACATGATGACAGACATATAACAGTGACATGATGACAGACAGATAACAGTGACATGATGACAGATAGATAACAGTGATATGATGACAGACAGATAACAGTGACATGATGACACACAGATAACAGTGACATGATGACAGATAGATAACAGTGATATGATGACAGACAGATAACAGTGACATGATGACAGACAGATAACAGTGACCAGATGACAGACAGATAACAGTGACATGATGACAGATAGATAACAGTGATATGATGACAGACAGATAACAGTGACATGATGACAGACAGATAACAGTGACATGATGACAGACAGATAACAGTGACATGATGACAGATAGATAACAGTGACATGATGACAGATAGATAACAGTGACATGATGACAGACAGATAACAGTGACATGATGACAGACAGATAACAGTGACATGATGACAGACAGACAACAGTGACATGATTACAACTCATGAATCATCATCATGTGGCAGCTTCCTGGCAAACTGTCGTCCCTATCACGTCCAGCCTCTTCTTCCAGGAGCCATGCCTTCCATCATTGTTCTTTCTAAACCATTGTCACCTTCCAGGAGCCATGCCTTCCATCATTGTTCTGTCTAAACCACTGTCACCTTCCATCATTGTTCTTTCTAAACCATTGTCACCTTCTAGGAGCCATGCCTTCCATCATTGTTCTGTCTAAACCACTGTCACCTTCCATCATTGTTCTTTGTAAACCATTGTCACCTTCCAGGAGCCATGCCTTCCATCATTGTTCTGTCTAAACCACTGTCACCTTCCATCATTGTTCTTTCTAAACCATTGTCACCTTCCATCATTGTTCTGTCTAAACCACTGTCACCTTCCATCATTGTTCTGTCTAAACCACTGTCCCCTTCCAGGAGCCATGCCTTCCATCATTGTTCTGTCTAAACCACTGTCCCCTTCCAGGAGCCATGCCTTCCATCATTGTTCTGTCTAAACCACTGTCATCTTTACAACGGCCGGGGTATTTCAGTCTCCATGTCTTGATTTTGTTTATGAAAAAGTTCTCTCTTTTTTAAGCTCATTCGCTACACAGACATATATTCAATGAAGAAAACACGTGTGAATGTATGACGTCATTCTTCTTTGGCTGTGTGGTCTGGAGCAGACATTAGTGGTCATGGCTCCAAACGACTCTTTGAATCGATATTTGGATGAAGCTGGTGTTGCTTATACTATGTGTAACCCAGCTGTTTAAGCTCTCCATATACATCTTGTTCTGTCTTCCTCTTCTGCCTAATTGTACCACACATCAGATTAGTTTCTTGTTTCCACACCTTATGTTGATAAACCCCATAACATTTATTTGTCTTTTCTCTATGGTTTTTATGACTGATCTTTTCACATCTGTAGCTCTCATTACCTCAGCATTTGTTTTCTTCTATGTCAGTTTTAACCTGAACATTCTTCTCAACAGCTACATTTCCACTTCCGCCAGTTTCCTGACTATTCCATTACTCACTGTCCAACATTCGAATCCACCCGTAAGAACATGACACACAACTTTTCAGTGAGCGATATTTTCGTACACGTCATGACCTTATGATATTGCTCATGTTAGTGACCGATCTTTTGATGGGGCGATTCCTTTCATTCCCTCTGTGTCACATAACTTCCTCCCCCACCCCCGGGATGTTACTATGTAGTCTAGAATCTATGATGTTTACACATTTATACAGATAGCGCTTTGGGATGTACTGTCTTGGAAACTTCTAAGCATTTAGTTTTACTGACGTTTGATGATACTCCTTCCCTTCTGTTCGCTACCAACTCCACCTTGTCTAAAATGGTTTGCAGTCTATAATCAGACTACTATTAAAACTGCGTCATGGTGTATCTTAGAATATTGACATTTTCAGACAGTGTGGCATATACTTCATACTTCCTTCTAGGAACAGTACACATTTTCGTGTGTTCCAAGTGTGAAGATGTTGGTTCTGGTTAAGCCTGTGAATCAGTAATTGATTCTGTGACATATATGATTGTGTGACAGTTATTATTATGTGACTTATATGATTAGGTGACATGTATGTTTAAACAGCATATACGATTCTGTAACATATGTGATTGTGTGACTTGACGATCATGTAATGTTTGCGATTGTGTGGCATATATGATTATGTGATACATTTGATTGTGTGATAATACACTACTGTGCAACATATATGATTGTGTTACATATATGGCTATGTGATAAGCATGATTAAACGCCATACATGATTATGTGATATATATTGTGTATTTTCTCTTAGGCACAGTGCACGTTTATAAAAGAAGGTGAAAGAAACTGTACTTGTCCTGAATTTATGGTAGGTGATGGTATCACATGTAGGGGGAGGACGATAGCAGAAGAGATTATAGAACACCCAGAACTGGACAGGCTCACTAGGATAATGGAGGTCAGTGAATATATTACAGATTAACATAGTTGATAGATGCGAGAAAGGTCAGTGAAAATATCATATATTAACACAGCTGAGAGATGCGAGAAAGGTCAGAAAATATATTACAGATTAACATTGTTGAGAGATGCGGAAAAGGTCAGTGAATATATTACACATTAACATTGTTGAGGAATATGAGAAAGGTCAGGGAATATATTGCAGATTAATATATTTCAGAGATATGGGAAATATCATTGAATATATTAATGATTGACGTTGTTAAGAGATGTGAGAAAGATATTTGAATATGTTATAGCTTAACATAGTTGAGGGATGTGAAAAAGGTCTGTGAATATATTAAAGATTAACATAGTTGATAGATGTGAGAAAGGTCATGGAATATATCACAGAATAACATAGTTGAGAGATGCGAGAAAGGTCTGTGAATATATTTCAGATTAACACTATTGAGAGATATCAGAAAGTTCAGTAAATAGATTACATATTAACATAGTTGAGAAATGCGAGACAGGTACAACACGTACAACAATGAGGGGTCTATTGAAGGTCACTGTATAGTTCCAAGCATAACATAACAGCTTCCCTCAGTCATATCTGTATGTGGGTCGATGCGTTCAGTTAACAGAAATCCTCCAACCTGGTTTTCTTTCCAGTGGGCTCTTGCTGAATTAGTCTCCCTATAAAAGTTCAACAATATAAAATGACATAAAGTAGTGCAGCTTTACATAACAGAGTTAAGACACATACATGACGTTGCGGCGATTAGTCTTCATCAGCAAACAAACACATTCACAAACACAACATACAGTTAAGGAGATCTCCTGTGACTACATCAGAAGGTGACGACAGGACGAGAAGATCAAAAGCATGAAAAAATAAAAGCAAAGAAGAGAAAATGAGAATTGAAATAAATGTTAATTGAAAAAAATGTTAGTTTAAGAAAATGTTAATTGAAGAAAATGTTAATAGATAAAATGTTCATACTCACCTCTCAGTTCGGATCTGTAAGCAACTCAAAAGATCTCCGATGTATTCTTATACCCGGTGCTAGGTGTTACGGTTCAGTGAGCACATAGAAGGAACTGATGTAGTCACAGGAGATCTCCTTGATAGTATGTTGTGTTTGTGAATGTGTTTGTTTGCTGATGAAGGCTAATCGCCGCAACGTCCTGTATGTGTCTTAACTCTGTTATGTAAAGCTGCACTACCTTATGTCATTTTATATTGTTTACACTTTCACAGCTTTACCGCAGTTCCACCAAATTTTACTCATATAAAAGTTCAAGAACTAATAAGATTTATTACAGTGCATCTCCACAAATTATGGCCAGAAGCTCTTTTCTCCCAGGTTGCTGTGTCTATACCAAATATGTTCATGTCGTGTACACTTATCTAGCAATCGTAACTGTGGACATCCAACTATTCTATTGCCGTTTGTCATCTGCCCATAGAGAATGTCGATCTGATGCCAACGTTTGGTACGCGGTGATGCCCCCTTGACATTTTATGTTGGGCCCTAGCCAGAGCTAGGATTTGGTTATACACAGGTCATTATAGACACAGTATTCAAGAAACTGTAGGTCATTTTGCATTAAACCTTCCGGTTCCAAATCATCCCATCCAGTTTGCTTGGAATTACGATCTGCTGTCACTCTAGCATTGAAGTCTCTCAGAACACGTTACTGATGACTAGATATGCTAGCGATGGTAGCTGGAAGAATCTCATGGGATTCATCTTTGGCGTCAGTTATGGATGGCAATGTGGCAGCATATGCCCTGATGATTCGTGTGTGTAGCCGGACGGTCTGTAAGAGAAAACTACATAGACAGAAGTCACTACACTCGAACAGGCCGACAGTCTAGAAAAATTACTGGCTCGTTAATAAGTAGAACACGTAGGAAGAATTATCCCGATAAATATGAGACTGGAATGCCAGTCAAGTAGGAAGAGTCAAGAAAATAATTATATTTCTGAAGTTAGCAGTCTATGGCTCTTCTATGACAGTTCTACACATTTCTCCACCAATCTTATTTCTGAATTTATCAGTCTCTGGTTCTTCTAGTGTAGTTTATTAGACATGTCTCCATCGATGTTCAGAATCTTGGTGATTGTGAGCGAGGCATTTCAAATATGTCTTACAATAAATGCAGGGACTTTACAGTCCAGTTCTGCATGCTCAATCAGCGAAATGCAAATGTTATAATTTATAGGTTTAAAATTTGGTCAGAGTTGTCCATTATGACATGTCGTGTAGTAGGTTCACACACACACACACACACACACACACACACACGCGCACGCGCGCGCGCTCGCGCACGCACGCACGCACGCACAGAGGAGAAAATAATAGATGTGCATACTCTCATGTCGTTCAAGTGAAACATCACAGAGTTTACTGCATGGTTTCAATGAATTTAAAATAACTTATGGACACCACACGCCTAACATGCAAAAATAACACACACTGTAAATCAGGACTTCTTACCCCTATTTGTAAACACGATGGTTTCTTAGATGTAGGGCTATCACTTGTTCTGTCCACCATAGTTATTACAATTATATGACATCTAGACAGAAAGTTCCCTGACCTTCTTGGGTATTGATAACATTACGTTCACTAATTGCCATTCATTGAGGCCACAGGATATTGCTTAGTAACATCATAACTAACTATTACGATGCTTTCTATGAGCAAGCTGGTGATATCCCTGGCTTTCCCGACACATTGTGACAGGACCAGCAACGGAATATGCCTATGTGTGACAATGTATTTTAATCCACTTCCGCCTAGATCAACCCTATTCGACAAAGAGTGTTTAGTGGCAAAGCATACTTCATTATCGGAGGCATGGTGTGGTGATTTTTACTTGCCAGACAGTAGAATTTCCCCCGATGGTGTTTCCACCTTGTCGTGGTGGGGGAGCTTGAGTTTCTCAATGACCCTGAGAGCTAGGCCGGCGGTAGCGTAGCTACCAATAGGGCCTCCCAAGCCGGACAGGTCAAATGGTAGAGAACAGACAAAGAGAAACACCCTGGTCCTCCAGGTTGGGGGTTGAAGCGTGGGGTTAACATACCCACCTTTGTAAAAACCTTTTTTGTTACGAAACAGATACATAAGCCTCGAATTCGGAGTGACTTATTTGGACAACGAACTCAGAACGTTAAAGGACTCTTGAGATTTGGAACATGGAATGTACGGACACTATATCGAGCTGGAGCGGCTAAAGAACTAACCCGGGAGCTGGTTGAATATCAAATGGATATAACAGTAATTCAAGAAATAAGGTGGCCAGGAGAGGGTACTTTAGAGAAAAATGGAATGATTATAATATATGGAGGAAACACCCAAAATAAACATGAATTAGGAACAGGATTTGTCATCAAAAAAGAGTTATGGGGTAGCGTTTTAAACTTTAAAGCTGTTAATGACAGGATTAGTAAATTACAAATAAAAGGTAAATGGAAAAATATAACGATAATTAATGTACATGCACCTACTGAAAAGAAAGAAGATGATATTAAAGAAGACTTTTATAATGATCTGGAAGATGTCATAGAAGAAACCCCCAAACAGGACATCCATCTTGTGCTGGGAGACTTCAATGCAAAAATAGGTAGAGAGCAAACTAATAAAAAAAGTGGCCGGTATGGAAAGCCTACATACAACTTCAAATGATAATGGATGGAGAGTCATCAACCTGGCAGAAGCCAAAGGACTGCAGATTAGCAGTACCAGACTACAAAGAAAGGATATACACAAACAAACTTGGAAATCATGCGACAAGAGAACCTATAATCAAATAGATCACATTTTAATTAACAACAGAAATGCATCAAACATACAGCAAGTTAGAAGTTATAGAGGAGCTGAGTGCCACAGTGACCACTTCCTCGTTGGAGCAAAATTTAAAATAAAACTTAAGAGAGCTTTCTATACTAAATTACAAAGATTACACCCAACATATAACAGAGAAAAACTACAAGAAACTACAGTCAAAGAGAAATTTACAGATGAAATCAAATGTAAACTTGAAACTCTGCAAAACCCTTTGGAGGAAAGCGTTGACCAAACTTGGTTGAACATCAAGAATACAATTCAATCTACCGCAGAAGAATGTCTCGGTGTGTTAACCACGCATAGAAAGAACAAATGGTTCAATCAAAAATGTGAAGAAGCAGTCATTAAGAAAAAGAATGCCAGACATTTATGGTTAAATGACATCAATAACATCCAAAAGGAAGAGCAATATAGAAATGAATGTAAAGAGGCTACAAAAATAGTTCGACAGCAGAAGCGAGAATATATGAGTAATATAATCAAAGATATGGAAACTAATCACCAGAAAAATGAATCCAGAAAGTTTTTTTTAAAGAACTGAAGTCAATGAAACGAGGGCACCAACAAAACACATATGGTTTAAAAGACAAAAATGGGAACATGATAAATCCCAATGAGGAAATGTGCAACACATGGAAAGAATATTTTGTTGAATTACTAAATTCTGAAGCTCCAAGTAACACTTTCCCACAGGAAGAGGTTCTAACATATGAACCACAAACTGAAGAACCTACATTTTAAGAAATCCTATATGTAATCACACGACTTAAAAACAATAAGGCAATTGGGGCTGATGGAATTGCTGCTGAATTTATAAAGGCAGGTGGCCATGCATTACATCTAAAGCTATACGAACTAATAATAAAAATCTGGAGGACTGAACAATTACCCCATGACTGGAAAGAGTCATTATTGATACCTATCTTTAAGAAAGGAGACAAGTTCCAATGTGGAAATTATAGAGGAATATCACTACTGTCCACAAGCTATAAGATACTATCCGCAGTATTACTAAATAGACTAAAACCATATTCAGAAGACATATTAGGTGACTACCAGGCGGGTTTTAGACAAAACAGATCAACAATAGATCAGATATTTATCTTACAACAAATAGCCGAGAAAAATTGGGAATATAAAAGAGATCTCCATAACATTTTTGTGGATTTTAAAAAGGCTTATGATAGTGTCCATAGGAATAGTCTATGGGATGCTAGGCAGGAATTTGGAATACCAAGGAAGTTAATCAACATGACCAGACTATGCATGGAAGATACTTATAATATAGTAACATACAAAGGCAGGAAATCAGACCCTTTCCAAATAACATCTGGCTTGAAACAGGGTGATGCACTATCGCCGCTACTCTTCAATCTGGCTCTAGAGAAAGTTGTAAGGAAGGTAAAGGAGGAATGTGATATTGGAGGAACATCCAAGCTGCTTGGTTATGCAGATGATATAGATATTATAGGGCAAAGTGAACAAAAGACATTGGAAATATTGACTCACTTAAAGGAAAAAGCCCAACAGATGGGGCTGGTTATCAACCATGATAAGACAGAATATATGGTAATTTCAAGAGATGGAATGGCTAAAAACTCTGGCCACATACAAATAGATAATATGACCATTAAAAGAACGGAAACATACAAATACCTGGTTACAATCTTCAACTGCTCCAACATCACAAGTGAAGAAATACAAACTAGAATCAACTTTGGAAATAAGATATACTATGCGCTACAACATCTACTAAAATCAAATGCGCTAAGATCACAATATACAAAACACTGATCAGACCAGTTGTGCTGTATGGCTCTGAAACCTGGAGAACAACGAAAGGAGACGAAGCCTTGTTACAAACCTTTGAGAACAAAATTTTAAGACGCATCTTTGGACCCATTAGGGATACACAAAGTGGAGAGTGGAAAAGAAGAAGTAACAAAGACATTTATGATCTGTTTAAGTCCCCGCTAATCACTGGTATCATGAAGGCTAATAGACTACAGTGGCTGGGGCATATAGAAAGAATGGAAGATAATAGGGAAACAAAACTCGCTTACACTCAGGAAATAAATGACCGTAGACCCCGAGGTAGACCAAGAAGACGGTGGAGAGATAATACATACACAGACCTACAAGCACTTGGAATCAACGACTGGCAAGAGAAGATCCACCAGAGAGACGAATGGAGACGGATTTTATCTGCAGCAAAGAACCTCAATGGCTCGGAACGCTGAAGAAGGAGAAGAAGACAGTATAATGTTGAGTCACTCTCGTTCACAGATCACGACCTATGCTATACATGTTTGTGTTTTGTCCTCATAATGTGAATGATTCCAAAAACATACTGGATGTTGTAGATATAAGCCGTACATGTTTTGTGTTCTTTCCTCAGATTGTGAATAATTCCAACAACATACTAGATGTGGTGAATGCAAGCTACACATTTTTCGCCCCAGATCATCATTCCTTTCTGAAGAAATTTAGGGATCATAAGAAGAGCCTTGAATACTGGAGTCAAGAAGAAAACGCCTTATCTTTTCTGAAGTAGGTTAATGCTAGTGTTCCGGTTAAATATGGACAGGATAATGTAGATCAAGCCATCTGCTGAAATATGAACAACAGAATGTGAGTTGTTTTTTTTGGGTTTATTTCGCATATCCTTTTCAGGACATCGCTGTCAAAAGCAGCATCTTTCAGCTGTCTGTTGATTTCTTGGCAAGATTACGCTCAGTAGTTTGCCATTGCTTTCTGAGCGGCCGGCTCAGTTATCCCGCAAGTCCCCAGCGGGGATCGAACTGCTCCAGCTCTCGCTCCGCTACGAGACTCTGCGTGATAAACGGGATTACGGAGAAAGTGTTGTAACCCCTTGGCCAGAGAGACCGGCATGTGAGTTTAGTTTTATTAAATATAAACAAAAGTATATGGGTTTAGTCTGATTAAATATGAACTACAGAATGTGGGTTTAGTCTGATTAAATATGAACTACAAAATGTGGGTTTAGTCTGATTAAATATGAATAACAGAATTTGTGGCAAGCGAGCTAGCGAAGTTGATATTGAACTGCACTGGCAATGTCATTAGCTCGTCGCTTATCACAGTGAGAGAAGGATTGGCCATTTATTCTCCCATGATCACAGGTCTAGACAATGTGATGGCTGTTCTATCACATCACAGACCGTAGCAGGAAACTGCATTAGGACAATGTAACGTAAATACAATAGAATGTATTTCTATGTGTCTGATGAAACATAAACAACATAGTGTTAGTCTTCTTGTCTGATTATTTGTCTTGAAGGCATTTAATTAATAATTGATGTTGTACTCCATCAAAAGCTTTCTTGTAGTCTATAAGACATACATATATATTTTTTTCTGAACTTCTATATATTTTTGGATCAAAATCCTAAAACAGATTATGGCGTCTCCGGTGCTGTTGTTTTTGTGACAGCCACATTGTTCTTCAGCTACTTCCACATCTATTTTATTTTGAATTCTTTCTTGTATGACCTTGAGGAGTATCTTAGCTATGTGATTCATTAAGCTAATAGTTCTGTAATCCTCACAATCAACAGCTCAATTGCTTCTCAGGTAGTGTGATGAAAATGAATATTTTCCCATCCTTGTGGATATACCTAATATTATATATCAATCAATCATGTGCCATGCCGGAAAGCGTGGGCGGTCATGACTCGCCATTTCACTCGATCACCAGTGTCGTGGATCAGCTCAGTGTTCCTGTCTCGTCCATGCCATGTGGCCAAGCCATCCAGGTATTTTCCTCTCGGTCTTCCTCTTGGTCTGTTCCCTTCGATCTTGCCAGTTGTCACTAAGTTCTCCAATCCATTTCTTCTCATAACATGTCCAAAAAATGTTGACTGTCTACGTCTAATTTCTCTAATCAGTTTACGTTGTTCATTTGTCTCCTGTAGTACTTGGTCATTGTTTTTTCTGTCTGTCCATGGTATTCTTTGCATTCTCCTCAGAAACCACATTTCTGCAGCCATCAGATGCTTTTCAGCTTGACTGTTCATTGTCCAAGTTTCACATCCATACAAAAGAACAGGCTCTATGTATCCCCTCAACACTCTTTTTCTCGTTTCAATTGACATCTTTTTATTGGTCAGAATGTTTTTCATCTTGCTAAAGGCTACTTTCGCCATGGCGATTCTTGTTCTAATCTCTTCAAGGCATCTCCCATCAGATGTTATAACTGTTCCAAGATAATTGTACCGATTCACTTGTTGAAGAATATTTCCATTTACTTGTATATTACGTTGAGGCACTTCTTCCTTCCTACTGACGACCATAACCTGAGTCTTTTTACAATTTAATTCTAACCCCAGCTGCTCACTGTGTACAACAACCGCATCTACTAATTGTTGCAGGTCCTGCGGATTGTCTGCAATTAATACTGTATCATCTGCATATCTAATGTTATTGATGTTTCGTCCTCCAATGCTGATTCCATTTATATCCTCTACATTTCTGAAAATATTTTCACTGTACAGGGAAAAAAGATCTGGAGACATTACACATCCCTGCCTAACACCTCTCTTAATTGGCTGATACTGTCCCACTTCATTATCAATCCTTATTGCAGCTTGTTGTTTCCAATATATGTTTTTTATATGTCTAATGTCTTTCCCATCAATTTGTAGATCTGCAAGCATATCCACCATGCTGACATGTCTAACGCTATCAAAAGCCTTTGTATAGTCAATAAAGCAAAGATGTATATCCTTGTTTACTTCTATAGCACGTTCAATAACTGTTCGCAGCATATACACAGCATTTACTGTACCCTTTCCTTCTACAAACCCGCATTGTTCTTCCCCTATTTCAGGTTGTATCTTCTTCCTCATTCTTTGCATGATAATTCTTAGCAAAATCTGTGTTATGTGACTCATTATACTAATTGTTCTGTGTTGATCACATTCCAAGGTTCCTGATTTCTTTGGGATTGCAATAAATATAGAGTTACATAAATCAGGAGGTATATCTCCAGTATCATATAATGTGTTCAGCAGTCTGGTGACTTGCTCTAGTCCAAATTCTTCTAAAGCTTTAATCATTTCTGTTGTGATGTTATCTGCACCGGGGGCCTTGCCAGCTTTCATATGCTTAAGAACATTTCGAACCTCCATCTCCAAAATTGGCGGTCCTTCATTATTAAATCTAATATCATCCTGTTCGTCTCTGTTATCATCATAAAGTTGTTTCACATAATCTGTCCATACCTGTAGAATCTGGTCTTTTTCTATTATGATTTTGCCACCTTCAGTTTTTAGACACCCTGTTGATGTACTTATTCTTTTATTAGTAAGTTCCTGAATTCTTTTGTGCACTAATTTGGTGTTTTGATTGTTGTGTTGGCTTTCAATTTCTGAGCACTTTTCCTCAAGCCATTTTTCTTTTGCCTCCTTACATAATGTTCTGACTTGTCTGTGAATTTCTTCATATTTGACAGAATTATTTTTGTTGAGTCTTCTTGTTTCCATGAGGTGTAAAATTTCTGCAGTCATCCATTTCTTACGACCCACCTTCTTTAATTTTGGAATAGTTGTTTCTGCAGCCACATTGATTGAATTCTTCAACGTTTCCCATTGATCATCCACATCCTGGAATAGGATCTCTAGATCGGACAAAATTTCAAATCTGTTCTGTACTTCTATGTTGAATTTGTTTTGTATTTCCTTGTCATTACTCAATGTACATAAATCATATTTAGTGTTTCCTGTTATATACTTGACTTTCTTCAACTTTATCCTCAATGTTCCTGTGAGTAATCTGTGGTCACTATAACAATCAGCACTGGGAACTGTTTTTGCTATTGTTAATGCGTTTCTAAATCTTCTGCTAATCAGTAATGTAGTCAATCTGGTTTCTAATCCTGCTATCTGGACTCCTCCATGTCCATAATCTTCTAGGGTGTTGTTTGAACCAGGTGTTTCCTACAATCATTTCCTGTTCTTTTGCCCACTCTACGAGTCTGTATCCTCTTTCATTTCTCTCTCCTAAACCATAGTTTCCTACTGTGTAGCTATCTCCTTGATTTCCTACTTTTGCATTGAAGTCCCCTATTATGATGTTTATTTCTGACTTTTTACATTTCTTTAAGGCAGACTCTATGTCGTTATAAAATTCTTCTACACTATCTTCACTGGATTCTCCTGTTGGGGCATATACTTGAATAATATTTATGCTAAAAGGTCTGCCACTTAACTTAACTAGTAGAACTCTGTCCTACACGGCCCAATATCCTTGAATAGATTTTGATGTTTTCCGATCCAGAATAATTGCCACTCTCCTATGACGATCTTCACCTCCAGAATAAATAATCTTGAAATCTTCCTCTATCTTGATGCCTGCTCCTGTCCATCTCGTTTCGCACATACCTAAAATATTAATTTTTTCCCTTTCAATTTCTTGTTTTATGTTCTCTAATGTTCCGTCGCTGTTTAACGTCCTAACGTTCCAAGTTGCTAGTTTTAACGTCTCTGTCCTTGTCTTGCGATGATCGGTCTTTAAGCGAATCATGATATACTAGGCACTTTTAAAGAGGTAGTTTGCCGTTGCTTTCCTCTATGGCAGTGATCTTACTGATCGGTGACCGCAGCCATTGGCTCAAGTAGAGCTCTTCTGCCTGCCGTCGTATAATTCGAGACCATGACCCACAATATCTGTCGGCTGCCCTCAAAATTACATCCACCACCTGCCTTCCGTGGCTTCTTTTGAAAACTTCCAATAAAAGGAACACAATATAACATCACATAATCCAAAGGAAACACTATTCACGGGGAATCCAAAGGAAATCACACGAAATCCAATGAAAAAACACAAAATAGCGTCCCTCCGAAAAGTGACGCTTCATCTTGCCGCCATTTTACCGGAAAACCCAATTATATACCCAATTATATTAGTTATATTATATATATCATTGCACAACTATGTGATAATATCAATGCCAAATTTGGATACGGATTTTATGATTCCCGCTGTAAGCTTGTCAGGACCTGCAGATTTTCTTGTTCCATCTTTTTAACAGCCGTATCTATTTCAGCCTTTAACATTTTTGATACATCTTGAAGATTATACAGTGTTGGTTTATTCACTCTGTTGTATCAAAATACATCTTCCGTGTTTTCTGTCCACCTTTTCATTATATTGATTATGTCTACTATAATTTCTCCATCTTATCCTCTGCTAGAACTATTTCCAGCTATATTACGTTTTCGTTTGTAAATCTTTTTTTAAAAATTATTTTGTTACAGTTTCATGCAATCATTTTGAGTTGTGTTTTATTTCTAGATCCTCTCTTTCATTAAATTTTAACTGAGACCACGCTTCTTTGGCAGCTCTGTGCATATCATGTATCTCTCTGTCTATTAATGTAATGGATTGTTCTTTGCGGTAATCATTGTCATTTTGCTCATGGGTTCATCTGTTATCCACACTTGTTATTTTAAAATTCTTTTTATTTTCCTTCACTGATACGTTTGTATTTGCAGCGTGTATGCTACTTTTACTCATTCCCATTTTGTACTAATTTTCTCCTCAGAATGATCATGTCGGTATTGTTCCAGGCTTTCAACTATTAGCCTGTTGAATTTATTTGTTTTACCTCGAACATATAAATCTGACTTGTGTCGGGTTGTTTCAATGCTGATATATCTATTTGAGGCAACCTCGATGTCCTTATTCCTGCATTTTAAAGTTTTACTTGTAATTTTATAACTACAATTTAGTGGTCATAGTTTATATCAGCACCAAGGTATTTGTTGGCATTTTAAACATTGTTTTAAATATATGTCTAATCATAATATAGTTTCCTTCTATGTTCAGGAATTCTCCACGTATACGTGTTCTATGAGTCATGATTGAAGCATGCATTACAAATGATATGTTGGGTTTCTTAAAATAATGTATCAACCGATCTCCCCCGTAAAGTCTTAGTTCCCATACCATGGTGTCCTACAATCTCCTTATGTTTCATTTGCCCAGCCTTTGCATTCATGTCGCCAATGACTATTAGGATCTATGCTAATCTGTAGGTCATGCTTATTTATGATTAATCATCCTTAGTTAATGATGATCTTCACCACATATTGTTTTTATGATTACACTTTCGTTTATTATGTTCGTCACACAACATACCATGTTGCCATGATTCATCTTTATTTAATGATGGTCTACGTGATATATATTGCATGTTTAGTTTATCTCAAACCATGTGACAGATTTTGAGTTTATGTGTCGATATTTTGATAAGTTTCTTTAAATGACTAGTAGTTTATTTTAAACACATAAGTCACAAACAATATGTTGCACGATTTATTGCCTGGCATATGTCGCTGCATCTCGTCAGATGAATATTGCAGAGTTATATATCATATGAAATGATGAAATGAATAATACTGTGCCTAAAGTATTTAAAAGGATTAGTCATATTTATTGTTCGAATATGAAGCATTTGTTAGCCCCACCGTAATCTCAAATCTTTTCTCTTTACACAAACTGACTGGAACCGCATAATTGCTAACGCCTCACTATATTCCGCAATCGTTTATTGTTCGTCGAATGCAGTATGCGAAACTCGTTTCCTTTGTACTTACACGTTATGAGTACATGTCTTTGTACACGGTATGAGCGATGATTATTAGTTGAGACATCGCCGAGGGTCGAATTCTAAAGCCTGTCAACTGCACATTGATTCCTGAAGACTGATTAACTCTCTTTTCCACCTACACTGTTATATGTTCACCTACCCCATGCAGCGAAATATCCAGGGAATAAATCATACATATTGTTTCTGACTTCTGTGTTTAGATTAACTTACAGAGTGCTTTGTTTTGAATTTCTAGTACTTGATTGTGTGACAGTAGCAGCAGATGTTAGAGTTCAATTTGTTCTTGTAGATTTCACACAATCAACAATTCCTTCTCTACTGATGATCTGATGGCATTGGATGGGGTTGTTCAGAGCTACCCAACTCTCTATGACGGATACTCTTTACACATTGAGAATATAAATCAGGTAAGAAAATTATATAAATGCATATTTTATTTACTTCCGAAGTTTCCTTTCGTTGGTTACCAGTTCATGGTAAACTTTGTGAAATCTCCCAGGTGAGATACCCTCAAGTGTAAAATGGCCGATTATTACTGTTTTGAGATAGTTTGCCTTTCTGATGTTCTCAGCTTGTAGGAGTGTGTGAGTGTGTGACCCTAGCAATGTTCTGAGTTAGGGTATGAGTTCGTGTGTGTGTGTGTGTGTGTGTGTGTGTGTGTGTGTGTGTGTGTGTGTGATTTTTGATACTTCTAATGTTCTGAGAAAGTGTATGTGTGTGACACTTGTAATGCTATGAGCTAGTGTGTGTTTGCGTAACTGTGTGTGTGTGTGTGTGTGTGTGTGTGCTGTGTGTGTGTGTGACTGTGTGTGTGTGTGTGTGCGTGCGTGCGCGCGCGTACGTTGACACTTCTAATGTTCTGAGATCGTTTGTGTGACACTTGTAATGTTATGATGTAGTGTGTGTGATGTGCGAAGATAAATATGTTCTCAGGCTACAGCTATCAGTACCAACATGTCAACAGCTTTCTCAAAGTTCTGATTGTCCCCAGTCTGCCAACAACGCGGCAGGTTTGTGTCTCTCTTTGTGTGGTTCATGTCCCTTGACCTGTGCGACATGGGAGACCCTGCCAAAGTAACATCCGTAACTCTTCATAACTCTCAATCAGAGCTATAATCATCATAACATATTTTTAGCAAGTTGGTTGCATAGTTTAGCAATTCTCACAAGACAAATTTTTCGGTCGACATTTTACTACCAGTGTAACAAACGGGCGCTTGCTGCCATTAATGAGCGCAAATTCATAACAACAGAGATAGTATAGAGCAGTGGTTCTCAACCTTTTTTGGCCCGTGCCTCCCTTCACCATATTTTCAGAACGTCATCCCCCCCCCCCTCTTTTTCATGTTTCCTACCTAAAGATCCTCCCCCCCCCTTTTACACAGTATACGTAATAATGGAAACTAAATTTAATAACACATACTAAAACAAGTCTAGACGTCCACATAAATCGTGATTTGTGAGTCTACTTACTTTATAAAATGAATTTTAGAAGGGTGAGACGTACAGAACCGTTAAGTATGAAGGGAAAAAACAATACCAAGTAATCGGTTCTTGTATTAACGCGATATTGAAAATAATCTTAATCTCCCCCCCCCCCCCCCTGGAAAACCTACCATTCCTCCCTGGGGGAGGGGGAATTCCCCACCGGTTGAGAACCACTGGTATAGAGAGATAGTATTAAGAATAAGAAAATTGTAACTCGAATATATCTGAAACCCATCAAAGATGTCATTAAGGAGCAACAGATTACATGGTTTGACCACCTCACAAGAACACTGTAGTACCGTTTGCCACACAGAAAAATTTTGAAGGAATAGTGTGGTTACAGAGTAAGGGGAAGACCACAAAAGATGGCGTGAAGCTACAAGAACAACCTTAGAGAAATGTATACCATCTTACCAAGAACATTATAATGAGCGTATAATATAGTATCTACGTCTCCACTAACTCTTCAGTTAGGTAAATGGAAGAAGGAGAAGAAGAAGAAGAAGAAGAAGAAGAAGAAGAAGAAGAAGAAGAAGAAGAAGAAGAAGAAGAAGAAGAAGAAGAAGAAGAAGAAGAAGAAAAAGAAGAAGAACGAACGAACGAAAGAACAAACGAACGAACGAACGAACGAACGAACGAACGAACGAATGAAAGTACAAATAAACGAACGGTCTTTATTTTCAAAGGGTAACAAATTGGGCACGCAGGCCCGTCTTACAATCGACCCTTCCAGCCCGTCCATCAATAGTGCATAATACATTCACATAAGAAAAAAAAAACATTAGCAAATTAATCTTGTAGACATACACAATGCATATTCCATGTAATGAAACACAACCCCCACCCACCCACACATCCACTCAGTAGTAGTAGTAGTAGTAGAAGAAGAAGACGAAGAAGAAGAAGAAGAAGAAGAAGAAGAAGAAGAAGAAGAAGAAGAAGAAGAAGAAGAAGAAGAAGAAGAAGAAGAAGAAGAAGAAGAAGAAGAAGAAGAAGAAGAAACAGAAGAAGAAGAAGAAGAAGGTACATGTCTATTAGAGAACATCGCAATCAATCCCATCATTTTTGGCTATTTGTGATATACTAATCAACTTTTACTTTCAATAATTTGCATTGATTTCAAAACATATATTATAAAATCCACATTGATGTAAAAATAACGAAAATCTAATTCATTATTAAATAAAATAGCTGAATCTTGTGAAAATCATGACATGCTGACAACAAATGAAAATCTTTATAAAATGAATCCAAGAATCTGATCTATGAATCACAGCTGACAAGAAAATAAAGTGTTTACTCTTCTTCCTCAGAATCTGCACATTTACTCAAGTCATTCAGTTCCAGCAGTAATCAGAACATCAAATATTTCTGCGGTGAATGGATACATCCACATTATCAACCAGGTGATCTTTACATACAGTACATAACAATACAGCCTCCTACAACCATCTGTGACTTTGGTTTTTTGTTCCGTTTGTGCAAAAAGTCATCATCCACAGAGTCTGGTGTTCATTTTGGAGGGTTCTGTTTTCGACAGTGTCTTGAACAAGTCTCATTTCACTGAGTTTCAGATGAAATATACGATATATACAAGCCATAAATAGTATATAAAATATATACATTAATAAGCCATACATGTCACATATTATACCTCCATACGATGTTGCCAAACCGACTAGCATGTTCTCTTTTGGTCTTCCCCTACCACTCTTCCCCTCCAACCTTCCCGTTATGACGACACGCTCTAGCTTTCCCATTATGACGACACGCCCACAAATATGGACTGTCTTCTCCTGATGCCAGTAACCAGTTCTCTTTGTGATGTAACTTCTTCAAACATGTCTTCATTGGCCTGTCTAGCCTTTCGTGGTCTTCTCATTATTCTACTATAAAACCACATCTCATCAGCTGCAAATAATTCCTGCCACCCCTAATGTAATATATCAATCGTGATGGTTGTCAGCGTCCTGGGAACATGATAGAGAGGACAGAGCCCAGAGACAGGACATAGTAGACGTGACATGGGAATAATAGGCAGGACAGTTCACCCTTAGACTGTAGTAAGCGAGACAACAGTTAGTAATGGAGGGACTGACCTGAGCTGAAGGACAAATCGAGATCCCTTTCCTAAGTCGCATTAGAGACCACGACTAGCCTGAAACGACACGGGATCCTGAGACGACAAGCGGCCAGAGACCACGTGACGCTAGACCTAGGACGAAACCTGAGGAGACGAGACTGCACTGTGAACGAGAGAGGATGTGTCCGAGTGTTGGCTAGAGCGAGTGAATTGTATAAGCGCTACGATTGCTGGAGCGAGTGAACTGTATAAGCGCTACAATTGTTTGCTAGCACTGAGAGCGTTATTGTGCGATACTGAGCGTGCGCTAGTTTGTGTGAACTGAGGTGCAATGTTGTGAGCAAACGAGCGCATTGATGATTTATATTCAGATTATGTAATCATATTGTGATAAATCTGTAATATATTTATTAAAAGCATGGACATGTTAATTAGAGTCACTCGACTTTATTGCACACGTTCACTACCTGTCACGACACAAGACAAACGCACGACGTGAAACGTTGACAATGGTAGAGTGACGAGTGTACTCACATACCAACACAATGACCTTTAGTTTGAACCAGTTGTGACCAAATATGTGTTTTCTCTGATCAAAACAAATCTTTGTCAAAGCAGACGCATAGAATGGGTAATATTGATTTTGTTCTTGGCATAAATGCTATGTGGAAGGGAACTGGTTCCCAATAGCTCACAACATCGTTACCAAGCCTATTATTACACATCCGTCGAAGACACATGTCGAAGCATTACCGTAATCTTTATTCTCCTTGTCGTGACCTTATCTGTACTAGTGATATTATGTGTACATTATTATTTATTTATGACAAGAGATTTATTGTGAAATACTGAATACTTGTACAGGTATTGGTACCATTGATACCAGACAGTCAGGAGCCATCTGTTACAACTCTACTGTCGACAAAGCATAAGTATAAGCTCTTCTATGAAGCACTGCAGGTAAGTTTACTCGGTATCCTACTTCTGTTTGTCATCATTACATGAGCTTTATAATCTACATTCAATTGTGTACATGATCGTAACGTTGAATATAATAATCTACATATAAATTCTGTTCATGATAGTAACATTGAGTATTGTAATCTATATTTCAATGTTGTGTATCAACATATACATCAAATCTTATAATCTACATTTAAGTTCAGCTCAGGGGTGGGATCTGAGGGGATGTGTGGCTGAGAGTTTGCCGTGTCCGCTCCCAGACCCAGAAGTTACTACTACAAACTCCAGCGTAGGGCTGGACACTTTTACGTTGGCTTGAAATGATATCACATTCCCTCATTATCTCTTGGGTAGTGAGATCAGACACTTAGACATTTAGACAGGGCACAAAACATGAGGTCCAATTCGTGCACGTTAAAGCAATCCCACAGCGGTTGGAAATTGCAAAGAGTGTGGGACAAGGTCTGTGCTCTTGTTAAATTATCAAGAAAGAATGCAAGCCACGGTTTGGTAGATCCGGTTACCTTGGATGAGGTCTGTCTAGAGGGCGTACACCAAACAGATGTGTATTACAGTCGGACACAATGATCTCTGGTGCACATAACTAGGTGTGTCGCATTCTCTTGGAAAGAGGAACGAAGACTACGAATCTCAGTTCATGCTCATATTTTCTATTGCATTCATGTGCCTGCACGTATAGAGTGCAATAGAAACTATTTTGTTCCACTCCTTTGTCTACATTGTTACAGAAGTAGATGCATAATTCTGTCTCTTGAAGTCTGGTTTCCCCAAGAGAGATCAGGTTTGATTTAATGACTCGTGTATTATTTCATGATTATTATTATTTTTATTTTCAAATAGGAAACTAACGTTTTGGAGACATTGTCTTCACTTAAAGAATACACCCTATTTGTGTTTCCAAATGACGTGATGCAAAACATGAAGAGGAAAATTGTGAGTGCTGCCTTTTTATGAAACGCATGCAATAATATAACATAACGGTAAACAAATGTAACAGATCCCTTTGCGTCATGCGTCATATTTCGTTTATGGTTAAAACATGACACATGTAATGCTTAGGATATGTCGGGTATATGGTGCTAAATCTATATTTTAGGCCAATCAACACGCGATGAGTGATGAGGTCAGTATTAAACCAGCTGTCTTTACATCCCAGAACAAGTCTTGATACCCGGGTCAGGCTTGCTTGACCATGAAGCTCTGGTAAATGAACACAAATCCGTTCCTTGACGTGGATTCGAATACATGACCATGGAAGCAACACTTCAGCACGCTAATAAATCAGTATGCTATATAATAGATAAACAGTACCGATGAATGCAGTGTCTTCAGACATTTCAGCATACTTTACAATCCACTGAGACAATCATCTGTATGTTACTCTATTAACCTTTTAGCCACACTATTTACCCTTTATCACAACGTAAAACATTCTTACATATCATTATCCCATCCAGTCTTACCATTAACCAAGCCTGCCACATCATTAACCCATTCAGTCTCACCATTAACCCATTCAGTCTTACCATTAACACAATCAGCCACACCATTAACCCAGTCAGCCACACAATTAACCTATTAAGTCACACCATTAACCCAGTCAGCCATACCATGATCTCATTCAACCATACAATTGAACATTGGTTCACAGTATTAGTTAGTTAGTTAGTCGACAGATCATCCTCATTGCACATCGAACCATTCAGTCCATAAGTGCTCGGATCCCCTCCTCAGCAAATCCCGCAGCGTGTAGCGGCTAACTACGCCAGTTCTGTGTTGGTTTATCAATCTTCTTTGGCTTCCTGCGTAGTGCTCTTGTTTGGCCACCCCTCTTTTAATTTGCTGGGTTCACAGTATTAACCCATTCACTCACAGCCTTAACTCATTCAGTCCCAGCAGAAGAAATCTTCTCGGATATCCAAGGGAGATAATAACCATAATGAAAAGAGTGTTTACCTGTCAAACGGGCAACACGTATACAACATATTTACAACATGCACCGTGCTGCCATCTAAAATATCGATCTAGCCAGACTTTATAGTGTCTTCTTGGTCAATGTGGAATGCGTGAATCAATACACACAAGGAGTAGAATCGGTAAATGCTTACTAGAACATAATCACATATGACAAAAAGGATGCTGTGGCTAAAGTTTCGTCAGGACACAAACAACATAGACAGATACAACTACATGACAGCCTGCATAACGGTCTTCTTTCTATTTTTCTCTGCCATCAGATGATTTCTCAGCTGGTCTGCTCATTGTCCACAATTCATATCCACATAAAAGTTCTGATTCTATGTAGTATTTTAACATTTGGTTTCTCTTGTTGCAACATATATATATATATATATATATATATATATATATATTATATATATATATATATATATATATATATATATATATATATATATATATATATATATATATATATATATATATATATAAGTTGTTTGTCCATCAAGAATGGTGATGACCATTCATTTCATCCAGTGGGGTTAAAAGTATGGAGCCGTGAGTTCTAAGATAACTGATGAGGCCTATTTGGGCTCGAAATGTTCTTTGACAATGTCGGCAAAGAATGCTCGACGTTCGAGGAGGAGGAGGATATCCTGCAGTGGTTTTTCTGTCCCTTTTCTTCACACCTCTTGCAGTCCTTGTTGCTTCACAAGTGACTGTACTCTTATGTAATGATGTACGCCACAATTTACGGTCGTTAGCAGCAGTCTCCCAGGTGTGAAGATGAATTCCACAAGCTTTCAGTGAAATTTTTTAGAGCGTCTTTAAAGCGTGTGTGTGTGTGTGTGTGTGTATATATATATATATATATATATATATATATATATATATAATATATATATATATATATATATATATATATATATATATATATATACCGGTTTCACTGTCCTAGGAGTTAGCGATTTTTAAGTTGATTGTTATGACAATTTATTCACAAGATATTTCAGCAGGTTGATATGCTAATCTGTCCACAGACTGCAGACTTCTTGAAGTATCATATACTCCCTCAGCGTGTTTCCACTAATGCCATGCTAGATAAGACTGTGAAAGACACAGTCATGGGATCAAGATATAGACTTTCGGTGAAGAGGCCTCGTAGTAAGGTTGGTTATTTTCTGTGCTTGTTTAATTATCATGGTCAGTGTGGTCACCAATACAAGGGTTTACACATTATAAAGAGATTGTTTTCTTCTTCTTCTTCTTCTTCTTCTTCTTCTTCTTCTTCTTCTTCTTCTTCTTCTTCTTCTTCTTCTTCTTCTTCTTCTTCTTCTTCTTCTTCTTCTTCTTCTTCTTCTTCTTCTTCTTCTTCTTCTTCTTCTTCTTCTTCTTCTTCTTCTTCTTCTTCTTCTTCTTCTTCTTCTGCTGCTGCTGCTGCTGCTTCTTCTTACTCTTCTTATCTACCTACTCCTCCACTCAACCACCCCTTACCAACGGATTTCGCAAAGCCGTACACACTACAACAGATAATACCAGTCATCTTTACTTTTAAGGTTTTAATTTAACGCTCTGAAACCACATAATGATAGTGTTCTGAAGCACTTATCTACTTGCCCCCGCCACTCATCCACCCCTTGCCAACACATTTCACTACGCCATACCCACTACAACCGATAATCCTGGCTATCTTTTCTTTTCAAGGTTTTCATTTGAAGCTCTGAAACCGTATGATGATAGTTTTCGCAAGCACTTATCTACCTTACCCGCCACTCACCTACCCCTTACCAACGAATTTCATTAAGCCATACCCACTACAACCGATAATACCGACCATCTTTCTTTTTCAAGGTTTTCATTTAACACTCTGAAACCATATGATGATAGTGTTTACGCCACCAATACCCCAACGCGATGCGCTACCCCGTGCCCCACCCCACGCCCCATCCCGCGCCTGGTCGTTTTTTTATTTATTTATTTTTATTTTTATATTTTTTAAAATTATTTATTATAATTAT
Organism: Cepaea nemoralis; assembly: GCA_014155875.1. Lineage (NCBI taxonomy): Eukaryota > Metazoa > Mollusca > Gastropoda > Stylommatophora > Helicidae > Cepaea > Cepaea nemoralis. The sequence continues at coordinate 101,495 of JACEFZ010009704.1, read as the reverse complement.
TTACACCCACTCTATTGTTATCTGCCCTTGGAAACATAAGAGTGTCTTATAATTATCTCCTTTAGATATGACCTAGTTATCGCCCGTTAACCACCCGCTGTGAGACCGTGGAGGATTGACCTCAGTCCGCCGAGGTCAAGGTCAATCTGCAGGTCAATCCTCCAAACACGATCTGAAACGTGCATCCCTTACTACTGGGGTAGTTACTTGATGTCTATTGTTGTGGTAGTTAATCTTAATCGCTATCCGGGTTGTTAATTGATGTCTATTGATGGGGAGATCAGATTTTGTCTTTTTGTAGAATAATTAGTTGTTGTCCAATGAGTGGGTGGTTAGTCATGGTTCACTAATGGGATACGTCACATTCCACTAATGGGATACGTCACAGTCCACTAATGGGTTAAGTCACAGTCCACTAATATGACAGTTAAACAAAGTCCACTGTTGTAGGTCTATGCTTCACGGACTACACACAAGCGTTTGACGATGTGAAACATGAGGAAACTATCAAAGTGCTTCACAAATAAACATTGATGGCAAAGATATGTGAACAATAATAAACATATATTGGCAGCAACATCAGCTGTCATAATAAACACGCCTGTGTATAAGAAGGGTATCTGACAAAATGGAGTACTGTTTCCTGATTTGTTTTCATTGTACAGTGAACATATAATGAGATCTACAGAACCCCTCTGCTGTGTGTCCACCGTGACGAGGTAGAGGGGCTTGTGCGTCCCAATGACCCCAAGAGCTATGCCGACGGTAGCACAGCTACTGGTAGGGCCACCCATGTCGGACAGGTCAAGGGAGAGGGACCAGACGAAGAGACACACAAACCTGCTGCCTTGTAGGTAGACTGGGGACAGTCAAAGGCTAGGGAAAGCACCCCAAATACATGCTTGTCGAAATCGGATGTACTGAGCCACAGGCTTGACAAAGCAGTGCAACGTGAAACCTGCTGCCTTGTAGGTAGACTGGGGACAGTCAAAGGCTAGGGAAAGCATCCCGAATAAATGCTTGTCGGAATCGGATGTACTGAGCCACAGGCTTGACAAAGCAGTGCAACGTAACTTAATTCATGATGTCACAAATCAAAATTAATCGATATGGTGCTAATCCCGTGAAGTCCCATCAGGCGGCTGATAGTGCCGGGCCCCCTGCCTCGAGGGGGTCCACCCATGACTACTGGTGGTCACCTTCCCCTGTGCTGTGGAGTCAAGGCACAGAGGAGTAGGTTAAGAGCTATTGACCAAATACCCCGGACACTCAACATACTACAGTGGAATGCCGAAGGAGTTTACAAGAAGAAAGACTCCCTAACACAGCGTCTTCATAAAGATAGAATAGATGTGGCATGCATTCAAGAGACACACCTCAACGCCAATCACAAATTCTCAGTCAGAGGATATCAGGCCACACGTTTTCGACCGCGAAGGACACAAAGGAGGAGTTCTAATACTTACACGAAATACAATACCTTGCAGCGAAGTATCTGTGATCTCTAACAACCAAACTGGAAATTATAGGTGTTGATATAATGATAAAGGACGTGAAAATAAGAATCTACAATCTGTATAGCCCAGCAGATAAGGACCTTACACTCTCAAACATGAAAATAACTGACACAAACTGCATTATTGTCGGAGACTTTAATAGCCGTTCAGAAAGATGGGGATACCCAGATACTGACAAAAGAGGAGATGAATTGGAGGACTGGGAAATAGACTCAAATCTCCATCTACTCAACAAAGCGGATGACACACCGAGCTTCTACTCCAGAAGATGGCTTACCACTTCTACTCCAGACTTAGCTTTCTGCACAGGAGACATCCTCCACAAAATCGATCGCCATGTGCTGGACCAATTAGCAGGTAGTGACCACAGACCAATCAAGCTTGAAATGAATATGGAGTATGTTCCACAGGAGCAAAAGCCCTTGCCCCGCTGGAATTACAAACGAGCAGATTGGGACAGATTTGCCATACTAACAGACAAATATTGTGAAAACATAAATACACGATATGGCAACATAAAGCAAATGGTGGAAAGTCTAAACAGAGCGATAATACAGGCAGCCACTGAGTCCATTCCAAGAGGAGCGAGGAAAAATTACAAACCATACTGGACTGAAGAACTACAAAGTTTGGAGGACAAAGTTGAAGATGCCAGGAAGACAGCAGAGAGAGAACAAACAATTGAAGCAAACATCTCTCTCAAAGCCATCTCAGCAAAATATAAAAGAACAGTAAATCAAACAACAAGAGATTGTTGGAGGGAAAAAACAGAAAACCTGAATTTTGACAGGGATGGAAACAAACTATGGAAACTAGTGAAAGCCATGAACAATGAAGGACCTAGAAACAAACAAATAACAATTAAACAAGGAAATGCCTTGCTTACAGGCAAAAAGGCTGCAAATGCACTAATGGAACACTATGCAAATGCAAACCACATTGATATTACAACTGAACAGAAGAAAGCAATCAAAGACAAACAGATACATCATAGAAATACAGAGACAGCAGCAGAATATATGATGGCAAATCTAACAATGGAAGAAATGGAACAGGCAATGAATACCCTAAAAAAGAAGAAATCACCAGGAAAGGATGGAATCACAAATGAAATGCTAATAGGACTAGGCACCAAGGCAAAGAAGAAACTACTAGCAGTCCTAAATAACAGCTGGAAGAGAGGAATAGTCCCACAGGCATGGAAGGAAGCTATACTAATACCAGTCCCAAAGAAAGGAAAAGACCTGGAAGAACCAAATGGCTATCGACCTATCAGTCTACTTAGCTGTGTAGGAAAATTAATGGAACGCATTATCAATGGCAGGCTAACATGGCATCTGGAAGAAAACAAACTCTTAACACCACACCAAGCAGGATTCAGAAAGTACAGATCCACTGAAGATCAAATAACCTATATAGCTCAGGAAATAGAGGATGCCTTCCAAGAGAAAAAGCACACACTAGCAGTCTGGATAGATTTAGAAAAAGCATTTGATAAAGTATGGAAGGAAGGACTGAAAGTAAAACTGCAAAACATGCATGTTTGTGGAAAAATGTATAAATGGATCAGCCACTACCTTGAGAACAGAACTGCCAGGACAAAAGTACAAGGACAAACAAGCAAAATGATGCTGCTGGAGCAAGGTGTCCCCCAAGGAGGAGTTCTTTCACCAACATTATTCCTAGCATATATAAATGACATCACAGAAAATTTTCCAGCCAGAGTACACACATCCTCCTTTGCAGATGACCTAGCCATATGGACATCTGAAGAATATATTAGTACAGCTAACAGCAGAATACAGCAAGCCTTATTAGCGCTAGAGGACTGGTCAAAATCATGGCTAGTGAAGATAAGTGAGGAGAAAACAACATGCACAGTGTTCTCCCTCTCAAATAAAACTCAGCAACCTAAGCTGGTATTGAATGGAAAAATATTGCGCCATGAAGAAAATCCAAACTATCTAGGAGTCACCTTTGATCGTCGCCTGACATGGAAGACACAGGTTGAGAAAAATCGAACAAGAGCAAGGCAGAGAATGGCAATCATGAAAAAGCTTGCTGGTACAACGTGGGGAGCAGATGAGAAAGTTCTCAAGAAGTTATATACTGGACGGGTGAGGCCAGTACTGGAATATGGCATTGCAGCTTGGGCAACAGCAGCTAAGTCAAACTTTAACAAAATAAGTAGAGTCCAAAACCAAGGAATGCGAATCATAACTGGAAGCCTGAAGACAACGCCTATTAATGAACTAGAAAAGATCACTTGTTTACAACCAATGCAGGATAGAAGAGATAGCAGAGCCCAGCAACAAGCAGAAAAATTTAGAAGATTGACAGACCACCCTATGTACAACAGATTTAATGGTTTTGGAAAGGGAAGACTGAAGCGTAGCAACTTTGTAGAAACTGCAAAACGAAGGATTAGGGCAGATCCTATACTTAACATATCAACAGTCAAGCCCATACACAATGCACACAAGTTCCCAGCTTGGAGACAGCAGCAACTGCCTGAGATGATAGAAAACATTCCTGGTATTGAGAAAAAGAACACTCAGCATGAAACCGAAAGAAGAGAAATAACCCTAAACTACATAAAAGAACATTACCCAAGCAGGAATTGGACCCATGCATATACAGATGAATCAGCCAAAAATTCAATAGAGAATGGAGGAGGAGGAATTCTCATAAATTTAAAAAATGGAGTGAAAAAAACACATTCAATGGCAACTGGAAAATTTTCAAGTAACTTCAAAGCGGAGGTAGAGGCTTTGAAAACTGCAGCAGAAATGCTCCTGATGGAGGAAAATAAAGAGAAGCAAATAGCTATCTTCACAGATGCAAAGTCAGCTGTCTCAATACTCAAGAGCAATAACAGCACAGAACTAACTGACCTAAGAGCAGCACTCCATGGTCTATGCCAGAAATCCAAAAAAGTTGTAATACAGTGGATCCCATTACATTGCAGTATACCTGGAAACGAAGAGGCTGACAGACTGGCAAAAGAGGGCGGACGACTACCACAGCCTGACATAGACATAACCTATAATGAGGCAAAGAGGTTGATAAAAAGCACTTATAGAACCAAATGGGAATCTGAGCATCCAGGCCATCAGAAGGATGATGCATATTACAAACTCGACCGAAGAGAACAAGTAGCAATCTTCAGACTCCGCACAGGACATAACAGGCTGAAATACCACTTGTTCAATAAACTAAAGATAGGAGATACCGATGAATGTAATTGTAGAACTGGAAAAATGACAGCAAAACATTTGCTGCAGGATTGCCCAACGTATGCAGAACAGAGAAAGATATTTTGGCCCACACCTGCTTCATTTGAGGACAAGCTCTATGGAGATATCAACAAGCTCAAGTTGACCGCAGCTTACTTTAACTACATACAGGTTGACATTTAAAGGTGCATGAAGACCCAGAGGCATGAAATGGAATATTGCTTGGATAGCAAATCCATTATGTGGAAAGTCCAAATCGAAAGCTCGCTGTGTGGGCTTCATAAAAGGTGGAAAAGTGTCCTAGTGGCACGAAATGGAATATTGCTTGGATAGCAAATCCATTAAGTGGAAAGTCCGAATCAAAAGCCCATTGTGTGGGCTTCATAAAAGGTGGAAAAGTGTCCTAGTGGCATGAAATGGAATATTGCTTGGATAGCAAATCCATTACGTGGAAAGTCCGTATCTAAAGCCCACTGTGTTGACTTCATAAAAGGTGGAAAAGTGTCCTAGTGGCACGAAATGGAATATTGCTTGGATAGCAAATCCATTACATGGAAAGTCCGAATCGAAAGCTCACTGTGTGGATGTCATCTGCAGACTGCATACTTCTGGTTTCCGGAAGAACAGCCTATGGTGAACGGAAGGCCCAATATACGGAAGTGAGGCTAAGCAGCCATGTGCAGGACGTGACGATTCCTTGGGTGAGCTCAGTACCAGAGCGCTATGTATCAGCTCTGCAATTATGGAAGCCTCCTTGGATGGCGGGGAATGCCCATGGTCTGCCCCTGCCTTCCCTTGAGGGCTGACCAGGATCTTTGGCTGTTCTATATGGACCAGCTGGGATGGGGGATAACACCACAACAGTGAGAGTCAAACGTCCTAAGAAACCCCCGGGAAGGTTAACCCGGTCAACAAATGCCCGCAGAAGTCGGATGTGTCGGCCTAACGGCGCAAGAACACAGCTCTGCTGTAAACAGGCACAACGCAATCACATCCGAAAAAAAACTCCGGATGAACGAAGAAGAAGAAGAAGATCTACAGAAAACTTGCCAAGGGTCGTGGTTAGTGGCCATAATATAAATAACTTAATGTTGCTGATGACAGTATAATTACAGCAATAAGTTAGAAGACAACCAGAGATAAACCTTTAGGGCTGATAGCACGTAAGGGTGTCAGTGCACGAAATGATACACGCTGTTGGATATCACAAGATGCGGGGAAGCATTACCGCCAACGCCACTCAATAAGGCACTTGATGATGAATGATAAATGAATGAAACAACTACTATTAGAGAATGCTTAATGAAAAAAAAAAATTACAGCTTGTATAATGAGAAACCTTACATTACAATTTGTATATTGAGAAAACTAACATTGTTGTCACCCTTTAATGAGAAAACGATCAAGAAGATTCTGAAATGGCTGAGGATGAAACTCCACTCATTCTAGAGCTGTCTCAATGACATGTCCTGGCTAAGATTTGTATTTCAGCTCCAACAGATAACAAACCGCTTCCCCATCTATTATAGGTGATGTACATGTATATGTCCGCACACGCTACAATACACATTTCAAATGTTCACATGTGATATTAATGTTCTCATTTATGAAGACCATTTTATGATCATCAAATTATCCTCCTACCCAGATATATGTCAATGGTGTGGAAATCACCCACCCAAACATGTGGACAGATGCAGGTGTTGTTCATGAAGTCCACAGTTTCCTGCGTCCAGTATACAATCGGTGTGATTTGAATGTTAGTGAGACAGCTTTGGTAAGTTTCATGAATGTGTCACCAGCACTGCATTTGTTGCGCTACAGTATATTATTAATATTAAAATCTTTCGTGGCAATATATATATATATATATATATATATATATATATATATATATATATATATATATATATATGTGTGTGTGTGTGTGTGTGTGTGTGTGTGCGTGCGCGTGCACACACACACACACACACACACACACGAGGATCTTTCAAAAAGTAATGCACCACATAGATTTTCACAACTAATAATAAAGATAGAAGCATATGATATTGCACACTTCAAATATGGCTTATGTCTATTGTGTGCACCAAAATTGCAACCCAACCGGCCAAATAAAGTGGCTGCATGAAACCATTGAATTTTAGCGTGTTAGCAACTTGCGTTAAAAGCAGCAAATTGTAATAAAAATAAATATTTTCGAAATCTAAACTATTATTTGCGAAATAAATAATGACCCTGTTTAATTGTCAACTAAATATTTTCCCTGTTGACTTGTAAACTAAATATGTTCTATGTTGATATCTCAATGACATGGTTTCCCCGTTGACTTGTCATCTAAATGTTTTTCCTTGTTGACTATCACCTAAATGTTTGTTCCCTGTTAATATCTCAATGACATGTTTTCCTTGTTGACTTGACAACTAAACGTTTTTTCCTTCTTGACTATAACCAACAATTTCCCCCCTCTTGTTTGCCACTATTCTACAATGAACTGATGAAAGTTTTGCTGAACATTATCCACAAGATTGAATATAGAAACACACAGTGTGACTTAGAGTTACTCCAGACAACTGTGATTAGTTACAAGATTGGATGCTTTCATACTGAAGATGTAAGATACGCTTTTGTAAAGCTTGTGTAAAGTGTAGGCGAAGGCAGCATGAAACGTTGTGTACAGATGTACATATGCGAATAGTTGATTACCAATGTGCTTAATTAACTACAAACAACCACAGTATGGTTTAATGCTCTACATTGTTTTTTTAACCTGACGTGACAGGATTGATGCATTTCAGCAACTAACGGGAAAAGTGATGTATTTTGGTTACAACTTCTTATGTTTCTCTTTATCAGGGGCCGTGTGGAGACTGTGCAGGTCACAATCTGACATGTCCTGACGGATTTACATCTCTTGGTGCGGCACATATCACAGAATACAGATGCAGCTTTCTAATGTCCCCAGATGAACATGAAGAAACAGTTGGCTGTCAACAGATCTGTGCTAGAGATACAAGTGTAAACATTATTGTGTAGAAAACCAGTTCTGTAAATTCTAATATTGTACATTTTAAATAGTGTAACATTTCTAGCAATGCATTGTTCAGCAGTACTCATGAAAGATAACATGCTGAACTGTATTTATAATAACTTAGATTCCAAACTCCTGTTTTAGTCTGATGAGCACCGAACCTTGCAGAATACTTCTGGCAGCAAAAGTCCAAATCCTGGCTTTCACGTGGCCAAACTGTTTTCAGTGGTCTCGAGGTATGGTTCCGCCTCGAGTGCTGGAGGTCCAGGGTTCAAGTCCTAGTGAGGGCCGGGATTTTTTCACGTGGCTTCTAGTAACAAATTTTCCCCTGGTCTCTGGGTAGTGAGATAGGACGCCCGTGTGTATTGTTGCGCACGTAAAAATTCCATTGGCAGTTGGAAATCAAAAAAAAAAAAAAAGAGTAGCCTAACGGCTCTGCCCGGGTAAAATTTAGAGTTATAAATCCACCTAAAGTATTTCAGTATCATCGTCGGTGCTACGGAGCGCGTGCTCTGAGCTGCGATTCGCAGGACTCAGGATTGAGTTAGGAGTAGAAAGAAGCACTTATAGATTACACCCGTGTGCCGTTATCTTGATCCATCGACTAAACTAAACTAAACTAAACTAAATTAAACTAAACTAAACTAAATTGTTTTAACTAACAGGAGAAGGGGCAACGGGTCTCTACACCGTAAAACCAGACTGCTCCAAATACATTGTATATATGCAGATACAAACATGCGCAGACACATGTGTACACACTTACATAGCTAACCCCGAGTAAGACCAATCTATCCTAACAAAAGAAACGTGATGAAGGCAGAGGCAACCAGCCAGGGGGCGCAACACATAAATCAGGATGTCACGCAAACATGTCATGAATTATGTCGATTACTGCAACAAGTCATGGTTCTCGCCCTGCTATAGACCCCTATGGAGGTTCAGTACCGCGATCTATGCCTGGAGAGGGTCCAGCTAAAATAAAATGACGGTCTGTGGAGGTACAGTACAACCTGAGAGATTCAGTGCAATGTGTGCAGACACAGTACACTCTATGTAGATTCAGAACAATCTTGGAGATTCTGTACAATCTGAGAGATTTAATACAACCTCAGAGATTCTGTACAATCTGAGAGATTCTGTACAATCTGAGAGATTCGGTATAATGTGTGGAGACACAGTACACTCTGTGTAGATTTTGAACAATCTTAGAGATTCAGTACAATCTTACAAATTCGGTATAATCTGAGAGATTCAGTACAACATGAGAGATTCAGTACACTCTGAGAGATTCAGAACAACCTGAAAGATTCAGTACAATCTGAGAGATTCATTACAGTCTGGGAGATTCAGTACTATCTGAGAGATTCAGTACAACATGAGAGAATCAGTACAGTCTGAGAAATTCAGTACAACATGAGATATTTAGTACAACATGAGAGAGTAAGTACATTCTGATTGATTGCAGGCACAATGACAGATTCAGTAACATCTTGAAGTTGTGTGACAAAATCCACGATAACTGTTATTGAATGTCTGACTGACTCGTGTCAAATACAAGTTTCTTGTTTTTCTGTAGTGAATGCAGTAATGAAAAAGTTAAATGCCGATGGTGGTATTAACTAATGTTTCTCACTGACATTTTTTCTTCCAGAAAACAGAATGCTGTGGCGGTTACTATGGGCCACAATGTGATGGTGAGTATCATGTCTGGATTCGAACATGGAGTTAGAGTTTAATCACTGGAGATGTAAGGACTGGGTATTTCTGTTGGGAACAAATCATCAAGGCCAACCATCTTGAAAGAGATAGTATTTCTGCAGGCTGGGCAAGAAGAAACCAATAAGTGTCTATTACATAATGAAATAGTTAGTTCTGAGCGGACTGAGATAACTAACACCATACGCTTACATGCAAATTATACCAGCTTGCTATCGTGGTTAGTTCAAGTGGATGATATACCTGCCTAGTGGTCACACCTTTTAGAGCTCTCTAACTTATTTCTTAAGAAACAAGGAAAGACCTACGCGTAACACTCTGAATGAGCTAAGGCAAGCTAGGAAGGATGTGCAAAAGGCTGTCAGGCAGTGTGCCAATGATTATTGGATCAAGTTATGTGAGTCCATTCAAATCGCAAGTGATAAGGGAAACATAAGAAGCATCTATGAAGGAATAAAGAAAGCCTGTGGTCCAGTGATCAAAAGAAGTGCACCATTGAAAACCTTGACTGGAGAAATCCTCACTAATAAGAAACAGCAGATGGACAGATGGGTAGAGCACTATTTGGAGCTTTACTCAAGTGAGACCAAACTAGCGGATGATGCCCTCAACGCCATAGAGGCTCTACCAACTCTTGACCACCTGGACACACTTCCCACCATAACAGAAGTTAAGTGTGCTATAAATGAACTTGCATCTGGCAAGGCTCCAGGTAAGGATGAGATTCCAATAGAGGTTATCAGGAGTGGGCAAGACACACTCACTATACAGATCCACCAGCTAATAGAGCTATGCTGGCGAGAAGGACAAGTCCCACAGGATTTCAAAGATGCAAGCATCATAACACTGTACAAGAACAAGGGCGATCGGAGCGACTGCAACAACTATAGGGGTATCTCACTTCTGTGTATTGTTGGAAAAGTATTTGCCAGAATTGTTCTTCGCAGACTTCAAGTCCTAGGAGATCAAGTCTACCCCGAATCACAGTGTGGCTTTCGTCAGAACCGGTCGACCACTGATATGATATTCTCATTGCGACAAATGCAAGAAGAATGCCGTGAACAGAATCAACCACTGTTTATTGCCTTCATCGACCTCACAAAGGCATTTGATTTGGTCAGCCGTGAGGGTCTGTTCAAGGCACTAAAAAAGATTGGCTGCCTACCAACTCTTCTGTCCATTGTGGAATCATTCCACACAGGCATGAAGGGTATAATCAAGTTTGATGGTGCAACTTCTGAAGAATTTGAAATCAAGAGTGGAGTTAAGCAAGGTTGTGTACTAGCTCCCACTCTCTTTGGAATATACTTTTCACTTCTTCTGAAATATACCTTTCGTGATCAGGATGGTGGTATATACATTCACTCACGCTCAGATGGCTGCCTTTACAATGCTCAGAGACTGAAGGCCAAGACCAAAATTAGGAGGGTACTGATCAGAGAGTTGCTTTTTGCAGATGATGCTGCAGTTACGACCCACTCTGAGGAAGAATTGCAATGTCTACTATCTGCATTCTCCAATGCTTGTTCTGAATTTGGTTTAACAATTAGCAAAAAGAAGACACAGATTATGTCACAAGGTGTACATGGGGTACCATCAATCTCTATTGACGATGCTGAACTAGAGATGGTAGACCATTTTACATATCTAGGATCAGTAGTAAATAGCAAATTATCCCTAGATCAGGAAATCAACATCCGGATTGGTAAGGCAGCAACAACAATGAACAGGTTAAGAAAAAGAGTCTGGGAGAACAGGAAGCTTACTGCAAAAACAAAAGTCCTTGTCTATCAAGCCTGTGTCCTTAGTACTCTTCTTTATGGCAGTGAAACCTGGACAACTTACTCACACCAAGAGAAACATTCAAACAGCTTTCATATGCGGTGTCTGCGAAGAATTCTTGGTATTAAGTGGCAAGACAAAATCACAAATACTGAAGTATTGGAAAGATCAGGTTGTGTGACAGCTTATTCCATGCTCAGTCTTCGTAGACTTAGATGGATAGGACATCTTAGGAGGATGGATGATGGTAGAATACCAAAGGACATCTTTTTTGGTGAATTACAGATGGGTAAGAGATCTCAGGGTCGGCCTCTACTACGATACAAAGATGTGTGTAAGCGGGACATGATTGATACAGGCATTGATAATGCACATTGGGAGCAAGTCGCCGCTGAACGTGTTGCATGGAGGGCAAACATCAGAAATGGAATAAAGACAAAGGAGACAATTATTGCAGATAAGTCACACACCGAGCGTTTGAGACGTAAGATGGTGCATGATGGTGGAAATGACCACGTGTTCACATGCACCCAGTGTGAACGGACATTTACAGCGCAAATTGGCCTTATCAGTCACATTCGCTACCGCCATAGGTAAAAGTTATTATGCCTTTTTAAACCACAAACTATCGTCTGTCAAGACGGCAAGGTGCCAATGCAACTTATTGAGTGGCAAAGCGTCCTTGAGCCTTTAATGAGAGACTTTGTTAAATATCTGGCTTATTGGCTATCGGTGTGTATTTGATGTTTCAGTGAGACTGTGTTAATGTTCCTGGGGTATTGAATACCTCTGTATATTTGATGGATTCATTGACACACTTTGCCGGTCTCCCTGGTCTAGAGGTTAGCAGCTTTTTCCGTACTCCGAATACTCTCGTGGTTGACGCTAGCGCACAAGAATTGAAAGTGGTTCGAGTCGCACCAGTGACTTATGAGAGTATGGAGCCCGTCGCTCAGAAAGTTGTGGCGTGCTGATGAGCGTAATTTTAGCCTAGGAATCAACATTCAGTTGAAAGATGTTGATGTTGACTGCAATATCCTGAAACAGGATGGACACGCGGGGGAAAAAATGTTTCTTACTTTGTTAAAATGTCTAGCTTATTGAATGTCAAAGTATACTTGATGGTTCAGCGCTTGATGGTTCCACTTTGTTAATGTTCCTTGTTTATTGAGCGTCAACATATACTTTATCGTTCAGTGAGATATTTTGATGAACTGTCTTACTTTTTGAGTGTTAAAGTAAGCTTGATAGATTATGGGCCTTGAATCCATGTCTTCTTATTGTCTCCAATGTTTATGTTGTCTAGTGTATTCTGGTGACCACTCTGTCTCCTCGTCTTATTGTCTCCAATGTTTATGTTGTCTTGTGTGTTCTGGTGATCACTCTCCTCCCTCGTCTTATTGCCTCCAATGTTTATGTTGTCTAGTGTATTCTGGTGACCACTCTGCTCCCTCGTCTTATTGTCTCCAATGTTTATGTTGTCTAGTGTATTCTGGTGACCACTCTCCTCCCTCGTCTTATTGCCTCCAATGTTTATGTTGTCTAGTGTATTCTGGTGACCACTCTGCTCCCTCGTCTTATTGTCTCCAATGTTTATGTTGTCTAGTGTATTCTGGTAAACACTCTATCTCCTCGACTTATTGTCTCCAATGTTTATGTTGTCTAGTGTATTCTGGTGACCACTCTGCTCCCTCGTCTTATTGCCTCCAATGTTGTCTAGTGTATTCTGGTGACCACTCTGTCTCCTCGTCTTATTGCCTCCAATGTTTATGTTGTCTAATGTATTCTGGTGACCACTCTCCTACCTCGTCTTATTGCCTCCAATGTTGTCTAGTGTATTCTGGTGACCACTCTGTCTCCTCGTCTTATTGCCTCCAATGTTTATGTTATCTGATGTATTCTGGTGACCACTCTCCCCCTCGACTTATTGCCTCCAATGTTTATGTCATCTGATGTATTCTGGTGACCACTCTCCTCCTCGACTTATTGCCTCCAATGTTTATGTTGTCTAGTGTATTCTGGTGACCACTCTCCTCCCTCGTCTTATTGCCTCCAATGTTTACTGTTGTCTAGTGTATTCTGGTGATCCACTCTCCTCCTCGTCTTATCGCCTTCCAATGATTTATGTTGTCTAGTGTATTCTGGTGACCACTCTGTTCTCCTCGTCTTATTGCCTCCAATGTTTATGTTAGTCCTGATGTATTCTGGTGACCACTCTGCTCCCTCGACTTATTGCCTCCAATGTTTATGTTGCATCTAGATGTATTCTGGTGACCACTCTCCTCCTCGACTTATTGCCTCCAATGTTTATGTTGTCTAGTGTATTCTGGTGACCACTCTCCTCCCTCGTCTTATTGCCTCCAATGTTTACGTTGTCTAGTGTATTCTGGTGATCACTCTCCTCCTCGTCTTATCGCCTCCAATGTTTATGTTGTCTAGTGTATTCTGGTGACCACTCTGTTTCCCCGTCTTTTTGCCTCCAATGTTTATGTTGTCTAGTGTATTCTGGTGACCACTCTGCTCCCTCGTCTTATTGCCTCCAATGTTTATGTTGTCTAGTGTATTCTGGTGACCACTCTGTTTCCCCGTCTTATTGCCTCCAATGTTTATGTTGTCTAGTGTATTCTGGTGACCACTCTGTTTCCCCGTCTTATTGCCTCCAATGTTTATGTTGTCTAGTATATTCTGGGGACCACTCTCCTCCCTCGTCTTATTGCCTCCAATGTTTATGTTGTCTAGTGTATTCTGGTGACCACTCTCCTCCTCGACTTATTGCCTCCAATGTTTACGTTGTCTAGTATATTCTGGTGATCACTCTCCTCCCTCGTCTTATTGCCTCCAATGTTTATGTTGTCTAGTGTATTCTGGTGACCACTCTCCTCCTCGTCTTATTGCCTCCAATGTTTATGTTGTCTAGTGTATTCTGGTGACCACTCTCCTTCCTCGTCTTATTGCCTCCAATGTTTATGTTGTCTAGTGTATTCTGGTGACCACTCTGCTCCTCGTCTTATTCCCTCCAATGTTTATGTTGTCTAGTGTATTCTGGTGACCACTGTCCTCCTCGACTTATTGCCTCCAATGTTTATGTTATCTGATGTTTTCTGGTGACCACTCTCCTCTTTATCTTATTGCCTCCAATGTTTATGTTGTCTAGTGTATTCTGGTCACCACTCTCCTCCTCGTCTTACTGTCTGCATTGTTTATGTTGTCTAGTGTATTCTGGTGACCACTCTCCCCCTCGACTTATTGCCTCCAATGTTTATGTTGTCTAGTGTATTCTGGTGACCACTCTGCTTACTCGTCTTATTGTCTCCAATGTTTATGTTATCTAGTGTATTCTGGTCACCACTCTCCTCCTCGTCTTACTGTCTGCATTGATTATGTTGTCTAGTGTATTCTGGTGACCACTCTCCTCCTCGACTTATTGCCTCCAATGTTTATGTTGTCTAGTGTATTCTGGTGACCACTCTCCTCCCTCGTCTTATTGCCTCCAATGTTTATGTTGTCTAGTGTATTCTGGTGACCACTCTGCTCCCTCGTCTTATTGTCTCCAATGTTTATGTTGTCTAGTGAATTCTGGTGACCACTCTGCTCCCTCGTCTTATTGCCTCCATTGTTCATGTTGTCTAGTGTATTCTAGTGACCACTCTGTCTCCTCGTCTTATTGTCTCCAATGTTTATGTTGTCTAGTGTATTCTGGTGACCACTCTGTCTCCTCGTCTTATTGTCTCCAATGTTTATGTTGTCTAGTGTATTCTGGTGACCACTCTCCTCCTCGTCTTATTGCCTCCAATGTTTATGTTGTCTAGTGTATTCTGGTAACCACTCTGCTCTCTTGTCTTATTGCCTCCAATGTTATCTAGTGTATTCTGGTGACCACTCTGTCTCCTCGACTTATTGTCTCCAATGTTTATGTTGTCTAGTGTATTCTGGTGACCACTCTGCTCCCTCGTCTTATTGCCTCCAATGTTGTCTAGTGTATTCTGGTGACCACTCTGTCTCCTCGTCTTATTGCCTCCAATGTTTATGTTGTCGAGTGTATTCTGGTGACCACTCTCCTCCCTTGTCTTATTGCCTCCAATGTTGTCTAGTTTTTTCTGGTGAACACTCTGTTTCGTCGTATTATTGCCTCCAATATTTATGTTGTCTAGTGTATTCTGGTGACCACTCTGCTCCCTCGTCTTATTGCCTCCAATCTTGTCTAGTGTATTCTGGTGACCACTCTCCTCCTCATCTTATTGCCTCCAATGTTTATGTTGTCTAGTGTATTCTGGTGACCACTCTGCTTCCTC
The DNA here is from genome assembly GCA_014155875.1 of Cepaea nemoralis. Lineage (NCBI taxonomy): Eukaryota > Metazoa > Mollusca > Gastropoda > Stylommatophora > Helicidae > Cepaea > Cepaea nemoralis. The sequence continues at coordinate 85,918 of JACEFZ010009704.1, read as the reverse complement.
GTCTTATTGCCTCCAATGTTTATGTTGTCTAATGTATTCTGGTGACCAGTCTGCTCCCTCGTCTTATTGCCTCCAATGTTTATGTTGTCTTGTGTATTCTGGTGACCAGTCTGCTCCCTCGTCTTATTGCCTCCAATGTTTATGTTGTCTAGTGTATTCTGGTGACCACACTCCTCCTCGTCTTATTGCCTACAATGTTGTCTAGTATATTCTGGTGACCACTCTCCTCCCTCGTCTTATTGCCTCCAATGTTTATGTTGTCTAGTGTATTCTGGTGACCACACTCCTCCTCGTCTTATTGCCTACAATGTTGTCTAGTATATTCTGGTGACCACTCTTCTCCCTCGTCTTATTGCCTCCAATGTTTATGTTGTCTAGTGTATTCTGGTGACCACTCTGCTTGCTCGACTTATTGCCTCCAATGTTTATGTTGTCTAGTGTATTCTGGTGACCACTCTGCTTCATCGTCTTCATTGAACACAAATCAATACTTGTAAATGGAGGTCGCATGGCAGAATGGATCAGAGCTCTCGCTCATAAACTTCCCGTGTGCTAATTCGGGGATAGTAGGTTCAACCCGGACACTGCTCAGATGGACTAAAATGTTACCTTTTCGTAGTTAACTTAAGAATGTAAATTACAAGTACCAGAGAAGTTCGGGTGGATTTGCCTGATGGCGAGAGAAACTTTATCCACATAACCGAACCAGTCCAATGAACTAGAAGCAGTAGTAGTAGGTGTATCGACTACGCTAGAGTGCAAAACCATAGAACGCAAAAATAATAAACACAAAAATTCGTGTGTATAAATGTCCTATCCCATGGTATCAGTGGTTGTTCAGTATTATTCTTATATTCCGTGCTATGCTGCATGAGTGATCATGTCTGTCCATGCCTTCTTTCTCGCGTGCTGCCAATCTTTTCTTATACCGGCGTTCCTTCATACTATAATGTCAGACTGTCCAGCAACTTCTTTATTGGCCTCATCTTGACTCTCCTCCCTTCCAGCTTTCCTGTTGTGACGGCTCACTCCAACTTTCCCGTTGTGACGACATACTCCAACTTTCTCTTTCTCATAGCAATTCCACAGAATGTGGACTGTCTCCTTCTAGTGCGAGTAATCAATTCCTTTTCGATAGTTAACTTCTCTCAACATATCTTCATTGATCTCTCCTCCTTCTAGTGCGAGTAATCATTTCCTTTTCGAGGGTGAACTTCTCTCAAGATTTCTTCATTGATCTCTCTATCTGCCAATGGTGTTATCATCATTCTTCTATAAAACCAAATCTCCGCTATTTCCTCGTATTTCCTCGGATGTGCTAATCGTCCATGATTTGCTATCATACATCCGGATTGGCTCCATGAAACTCTGAGGAACTCCCTCCTCATCTTGATGGGGAATGATATATTGCAGAGAATATTCCCCGTATTATAAAATGCTGTATTTGTTTGGACTATTCTACAATCAGCGTTCTTAACACATCTTCCACCTTCGGTTCTTAAAGTGCCCAAGTACTTTAAAACATTGACTTGTTTCAGATTGGTGGCTTTCATCTCGATGTTGCACTTGGGTATACAATATTTATTTTTAATAACAGTTACTCCTGGTGTTTTTTTTTTTTCTTGTTAGTCAGACACAATCCTTTGTTTTGACTTCATTTGCAATTGTTCTTTTAATGACTCACTGTTAAGCAAACGTCGCCCAAACAGCAATCACTCAAACACACAGGACCATGTTATTTGTCCAGCAACTATGATTAACTCGATGGACAGAATCCTCTCGAAAACTCAGTTTTAATTCTTCTTCTTCTTCTTTCGTTCGCCTAAAATATGTTTATAACTGCAATGTTGTCTCTTGTATGAATCATTCATAAGTTCGGTGTACTGACCTTCAGAACATCTGAGACATAAAAAGGGCATCTATCGGAGTCAGGCTGGTGTAGAGACTTTCTTCCCGACCCGGTACTGAAGTCCCATCTCCAGAGGGATGTAGTGCAGAGATTGCCTTCCCCTCTCCGAGGTACATAAACCAGCAGGGAGTGCAAGACTTGTACTAGAACGTCACATCGTCGGAGAGACATAGAATGTAACCAGGTCATGTTATATTAGAATGTAACCAGGTCATAATTGAGCACTGCATCTACAGACTGACTGGGATTAAGCTAGGGTTGGTCATGTTCCTTCCACGGGTTTCAGGTATGTCATTGTCAAGAGACATTTACAGAAATATATGTCAACATTTAGCAGCAACAATAATCTTTATTTCCATAAACAGGGTGTCCAGGAGGCCCAGAAGTACCGTGTTCAGGAAATGGCGTCTGTGATGACGGAGTCAATGGTTCTGGGAAATGTAAATGCAACCCTGGGTTTTCTGGAGAACTTTGTGAGAGTTGTGAAGGTGCAGATTTCATGCCTCCATATTGTAACATATGTGAGTAAATTGTCATAGCTAATTCCCCTATATTATAGCGTATGTGAGTAAAACTGCATATCTACTTCCTCAATATTGAAACAACCATCCATCATGTGTCATGCTGATAAACGTGGGTGGTCATGTTTTTCCATCTCACTCGATCACCAGTTGAGGATCAGATCCGTGTTTCTGTCTTACCATACCACGTGGCACAGCCATCTAGGTCTTTACTGCTCGATCTTCCCCTTGGTCTGTTCCCTTCGATCTTGCCATTTGTCACCAAGTTCTCCAATTCATTTCCTCTCATAACGTGCCCAAAGAATCTTGACAGCGTACGTTTAATGTCTCTATTCAGTTTACGATCTTCATTTGCTTCTTGAAGGACTTTTTCATTTTTTGTTTATTTGTTTGTTTGTTTGTTTGTTTTGTTGTCGTTTTTGTGTGTGTGTTTCTGTCCATGGTATTCTGTGCATTTTCCTCAGAAACCCCATTTCCACAGCCATAAGATGTTTTTCAGCTTATCTGCTCATTATCCACGCTTCACATCCGCCGGTCGTTTACTAGTACGATCACCATCCTTTTTATTTATGTTGCATATCCCTTGAAGGAACGTTGAAGTCAACAGCCAGCATTCTTCAGCTGCTGTTGATGTACTAGGCAAGATTACGCTCTGTAGTTTGCCATTGCTTTCTGAGCGACTGGCTCAAATACCCCCTTAAGTAACCAACACGAAGCGATCCGCTACTGAATCTCGCGCAGCTGCGTTACTCACGAGAATATACGGGATTACGGAGAAAGACGTTAACCCCTACTCAGGGCTGAAAGGAAACAAAAATAGTCCCAAGCAGTAAAATGCTACGAGTGTCTGAAGTGCTAAGACCTTGACATTGTGTAGCCCTGAATGCATGGATAAATAGGTGGTCAATCTGTCACTGACTTAGAGGACGATGAACGCAGGCGCAGAATCATCGTCCGACAAAGATCGCAAAATTATCAGCAAAACTTACTTGCGATTACACTAACGTACCCGCTGATCAGTATCTACATCTGATATGTGATGAGGACGACGGATCACGTGTGGATGTGCCTAGAGTGTTGCGAGGTTGATTGATTAAGCATAAAAGGCAAGAACATAGAGATAATACTAGATAGACTGGCGCAGAGGTTCGTACGACGATCAGTGATTGATAGAAAACAGATCTATGTAGGTAAGAATGATGACATATAAGATGATGATAATGATGATAATAATAATGATGATGGTGATAATGATGATTGATGTTGGTAGTGTAGAGATGACAAACAACCAACTTTATCTCCCTATAGCCTACAACAGCTGTGACTATATGAATGGCAACTGCAGCGAGCATGCCTGGTGTAATGAGACCAGCACTGGAGTCGCCTGTTATTGTTACTTCGGCTATGATGGAGATGGCTACACATGCACACCGCAGTGTAACAGTGCTGAACATGGCAAATGTCACCCACATGGCAACTGTACTGAACATGGCAAATGTCACCAGCATGGAAACTGTAATAACCATAGCAAATGTCACCCACATTCTAACTCTACTGAGCATGGCAAATTTCACCCACATTCCACCTGTACTGAGCATAGCAAATGTCACCCACATGGCAACTGTACTGAACGTGATAAATGTCACCCACATGCCAACTGTACTGAACAAGGGGGATGTCACCCGTATGCCCACTGTACTCTTGATGTAAGTATTGTCTCCGTGTTTTGTTTCTTAATTCTCTGCACACATAACGTCCAGTATTTGCTGGATGTTTCATGTTGTTGTAACATCTAATATTAAACTGTGACTGGTTTTGGGGCAATTTCTCATCACACTTGTATATTGTCTTTGTGATTGGTTTGGTTACAATTTCTCAGTCCACTTGTACATTGCCGTTGTGCCTGTCGTCTCCACGTGGAGTATAGGCCGCCGTCAACTTAGGGCAAGCTTTTTGAAACTTGATTATGATATAATTGGTTGAAGATTGCAGCTACAATAGTCTACATTGTAAGGTAACCAACCACTCGCCGACCCCGATCATTAGCCTCTTAGGACATACATGGTAGGATACGGTGTTACTATCCTTGGCTTCCTTAGGGACTCCTGTAACATACATGGTAGGATACGGTGTTACTATTCTTGGCTTCCTTAGGGACTCCTGTAACATACATGGTAGGATACGGTGTTACTATTCTTGGCTCCCTTAGGGAATCCTGTAACATACATGGTAGGATACAGTGTTACTATTCTTGGCTCCCTTAGGGAATCCTGTAACATACATGGTAGGATACAGTGTTACTATCCTTGGCTTCCTTAGGGAATCCTGTAACATACATGGTAGGATACAGTGTTACTATTCTTGGCTTCCTTAGGGATTCCTGTAACATACATGGAATGATACAGTGGTAGGATACAGTGTTACTATTCTTGGCTTCCTTAGGGATTCCTGTAACATACATGGAATGATACAGTGTTACTATTCTTGGCTTCCTTAGGGATTCCTGTAACATACAGGGTAGGATACAGTGTTACTATTCTTGGCTTCCTTAGGGACTCCTGTAACATACATGGTAGGATACATTGTTACTATCCTTGGCTTCCTTAGGGACTCCTGTAACATACATTGTAGGATACAGTGTTACTATTCTTGGCTTCCTTAGGGACTCCTGTAACATACATGGAAGGATACGGTGTTACTATCCTTGACTTCCTTAGGGACTCCTGTAACATACATGGAAGGATACGGTGCTACTATCCTTGACTTCCTTAGGGACTCCTGTAACATACATGGTAGGATACGGTGTTACTATTCTTGGCTCCCTTAGGGAATCCTGTAACATACATGGTAGGATACAGTGTTACTATTCTTGGCTCCCTTAGGGAATCCTGTAACATACATGGTAGGATACAGTGTTACTATCCTTGGCTTCCTTAGGGAATCCTGTAACATACATGGAATGATACAGTGTTACTATTCTTGGCTTCCTTAGGGATTCCTGTAACATACATGGAATGATACAGTGTTACTATTCTTGGCTTCCTTAGGGATTCCTGTAACATACATGGTAGGATACAGTGTTACTATTCTTGGCTTCCTTAGGGACTCCTGTAACATACATGGTAGGATACAGTGTTACTATCCTTGGCTTCCTTAGTGACTCCTGTAACATACATGGTAGGATACAGTGTTACTATTCTTGGCTTCCTTAGGGACTCCTGTAACATACATGGAAGGATACAGTGTTACTATTCTTGGCTTCCTTAGGGACTCCTGTAACATACATGGTAGGATACAGTGTTACTATCCTTGGCTTCCTTAGGGACTCCTGTAACATACATGGTAGGATACAGTGTTACTATTCTTGGCTTCCTTAGGGACTCCTGTAACATACATGGTAGGATACGGTGTTACTATTCTTGGCTTCCTTAGGGATTCCTGTAACATATATGGAAGGATACAGTGTTACTATTCTTGGCTTCCTTAGAGACTCCTGTAACATACTATGGTAAGGATACAGTGTTACTATTCTTGGCTTCCTTAGAGGACTCCTGTAACATACATGGTAGGATACAGTGTTACTATTCTTGGCTTCCTTAGGGACTCCTGTAACATACATGGTAGGATACAGTGTTACTATCCTTGGCTTCCTTAGGGACTCCTGTAACATACATGGAAGGATACGGTGTTACTATCCTTGACTTCCTTAGGGACTCCTGTAACATACATGGAAGGATACGGTGTTACTATCCTTGACTTCCTTAGGGACTCCTGTAACATACATGGTAGGATACAGTGTTACTATTCTTGGCTTCCTTAGGGACTCCTGTAACATACATGGTAGGATACGGTGTTACTATCCTTGGCTTCCCTTGTGGGCCCTGGTAACATACATGGTAGGATACAGTGTTACTGTTACTATTTTTGGCTTCCTTTGGTGGCCTCGGTAACATACATGGAAGGATATCGTGTTACTATTCTGGTCTTCCCTTAGTGACCCAGGTAGTAGTAGTAGGCCTCGTTCATTCCTGAAGGATTATAGAGTTGTGCCGCTGGTTAGGCACCTGGCAGCACCACTGGTGACTGTATAGTCCAATGCGAGAGTGATAATCCCTGTCACAGTTTCCGCATCTGTAAGATGAGGCAGATCCCGCAGTAAGTGACTGTGTTTTATGCCTGTGCCGCCTATCCTCACCTTGTTGGATCAGACTGCGCTCAAAGAGCACCAGTCCGTTTCGTACATCTCTTCTCTAGGAACATCTGTCTCTTGCAACTCTTTTTCTCGTGACTGGATCTATGCCCAGGGTTTTCATATCTTGTTTAAAAAAAAGTTTTGCATATCCTTTAAAGTACATCGCTGTCAACATCAGCATCATTCTGCTGATTGTTGATTTCTTGGCAAGATTACGCTCAGTAGTTTGCCATTGCTTTCTGAGCGACCGGCTCCATACTCTCATAAGTCACTGGCGCACTCGAACCGCATCCTAATTCTCGTGCGCTCACGTCAACCACGAGAGTTTTCGGGGTTACGGAGAAAGCTGCTAATTCCTCGACCAGGGAGACCGGCATATCTTGTTTACTCACATCCAAATACCGCATTTGGGGTCTCCCGATTACCCTCTTCCCTGTGGCTAGTTCTCCATATAGGATATTTTTTGAAATACATTCATCCTCCATTCGAGATACATGGCCCAGCCATCGGAGGCGTCTCTGCTTAAGTAAGGAGTGCACTGTAGTAATATCCGCTCTTTCAGGCACGTGTTTGTTTGTTATGTGGTCTTTCCACGATATGCCCAAGATACGTCTCCGACATCTCATATGGAAGGAATTCAACGTTCTTGCCTTTTGTGAGTACAAAGTCCAGGATTCAGCCCCATAGAGTGGTGTGCTAACAATACAAGCTTTATATATTTGGACTTTTGTATGCTCTGTTAGTCTATTGTTCTTCCTAAATTCTCTTAGTTTCTGAAAAGTGTTGTCGCTGCCTTTCCAATGAATCTGTGTATTTCTGTCTCTAAGGAAAGATTATCCTATATTGTCGACCTTACATACGCAAACTGATTGACAACGTTCAGATCGTAATTAGAAATCTTGTTCCATCACCTGTGTTTTATTTAGGCTGATGGTGAGCCCAAAGTCTTTGCAGGCGGCTGCAAAACGATCTTTGAGCCGTTGGAGATCTTCTGCTGTATGAGTAGTCAGTGCTGCATCATCTTCAAAAAAGTAGTTCTCTTACTTACACCTTCACCTGTATATTGCTGGCTATAGGATACCTTCACCTGTATGTTACTAGCTATAGGACACCTTCACCTGTATCTTACCTGCTTTAAGATATCTTTACCTTTACCGGACCCGTTATGTGAACACTTCCCTTTTAACTCACCTGCTATCAGGCACTTTTACTTGTACCTAACCTGTTGTTGGATACCTTCACGGTTATCTTATCTGTTTTAAGCTAACGTCACCTGTTACATGGTACATTCACATATTTCTTACCTGCTTATATGATATATTAATTCATATCTTACCTGTTTAATGATACATTCACCTGTATGTGACCTGTTATACAGGGTGTTTGTAAAGTCTCACTACACTTTGTATGTAGAACATTCACCAATTCTTTTTTTCTCCCGTTGAAAACACCATTCTTTTAGGTGTGCAAAGAATTACTCCAGCAGACGACAGCCATTCGCTGCATATTTCTTCACGATGGACTGTGGCGCGCATTTTGTGATGATATCATGTACTTCATTTTCAAATTGTTCTACATACAAAATGTAGTGAGACTTTACAGACTGCCTGTATTATTCATTCACTTACATCTTTCCTGTTATAGGACAGTTTCAACTGAATACTACCCCTGGTGGATACCTTTACCTTAGCTGTCTCTTATTCTATCTCAAGATATCCAACCAGACATCTCAATGTGAATGTAAACCTGGCTTCCATGGCAACGGGACATGGTGTCGAAAAAACAGTGACCCTTGCACTTCACGCAATGGCGGCTGTGACATCGAGAGGGCTGTCTGTAATTTTACACAACCCAAGGTCACAGATATGGATGGAGGTGACACACTTTGCTTCTTGTCTTTTTAGTTTGTTTCATTGAGAGGAGGAAACATGTATAGTGAAAATGTAACCCTGGTCTACCTTAAAAAAAATTATAATTGTGGTATTTGTTTTGTCTTTTTTTTAAATTCTGCCCGTGTATTGTTCCAAGTTTAAGTCCATGTTTTGTTGCATATGTTTGTTACATGTCTTTTCTTCGTAGCGTAGTTAATCAAGAACCGATTGCTCCTGTATCTTCCCGTCTCCAGTGATCTACTTTACAAACAAAATATATGTAGCTAAATCCTTTAAACATAAATGCCGCATGAACTTTGTAGGAAATCAAACCCAGGTTGGTTTTCTAGATAATTGTAATTGGTGTTAAGCTACATTAGTTCTTTCCCCATTTTAGCTCGCAGTACAAGTGTAGACGAAATACCTAGGTTTGTTCCCAAGTATAAGGCGATCAGTACATTTGCCTGTGGTCGCCCCGCTTTTGTGGCGTATAGCAGACTCGCTGGGATCCGCGTGTATTTGTAGAAGGCAGTCTGACCCCTCTAATCCACATCTCCTTCTCTTCCCATTATGGAGAAGGATAGTTACCCCTTGATATCGCAAGCAAGGAATGATAGCTTACGGACCAGTAGAGGAAAGTAGAAAAGATAGATCAATAATCCGTCCGAAACGGAGGATGACGCACCCTCGTTATCTTAAATCGCATACCCCGATATGCGACGCTCCCTGTCGACCTAACACGGTATCACGGATCGATATCGACAATATTAACACAGTCGAACTGCTTCTCATCCATCTGGTTCGCTACAGCGATCGAATAGCTCTCGACTCCTTTCGCCGGCAGCAAACACCAACACCTCGCTCACGTGCACCGGAGAACTATGCAACGCTCGTCGAATCAACGATTTCTACAGCTAGGTCATGCATAGCTCTTTTCAACGTGCATAAGCCCACAGGCCTAGCGCATCCCCATTTAATTTGATAAAAATCAGTTTGGGGTGATAGTGACGCTCTTTAACAATGCATTTTAAAGCCAACTATTACACGCCCCAATTTAGCTGTCTTCGATCGATAATTCCTATTTAATATGCATGACCTACTTAGCGTTACACACGGCTAGTCAGCTTCATAGACGGCCGTGATCGCTTACTCGCTTCGACACCGGTTAGAAAGTAATAGTAAATTAATTTACCTTCAGACATGTACACCTCTTGTCCAACGGGCTCTAGTACATATAGAGAATCTTTTAATTCCGTGAAAACACAACTAGCTGCTTGACAAGCGTCCTCTCGATGGAGAATCAAACATAGAACTGGCAAATGTTAACCGCCGACCTTGGGGTACTTCTCGGGTGAGGGAGAAATTTGCTTACAACAAGACAAGCGACTTTCTCGGGAGATTCATGCCCCGATTACATGAGACGTAGTTTCGGGAAGTTCATTTCTCTGCGGGTCAAGAGAAACTCCCAGAACGAGCTTCGAGGATGTTGGAGAATCGTCCAGAAAGGATAATTCCCTTCGGGCTACCGCCGGCTAGAAATAGCGCGGTGGTCTCCCATGTCAGAACTGGCCGCAAAGCAGAACCTACGCCTGGTCATGTGACACAGAGTTTTAGAGGTAAATGATCAGCCATATCAAACAACGTGGCATTGGAGGAAACATAATACAGAGTAGAATAAGAAGCAGAAGGGAGAAACAGTTGAGGCAGAACAATTAGGTACACAAGACAGTAGCAGGAATTGGAGAAAAATCAATAGAAGTGTGTCCAAGAATACGAACGATATATTGATCAATGATTTTAAAAAAAAATTCATTTAGCACATTTCTATCATAGATAGTTGTTGTATACATAATAATGTGTTTTAATGTTGAGTATATGTAATTTTGTCTGAGAAGTAGATATTTCTTTCATTAAATTACGTGAGAAAACTCCGCCCTGTGTTTACTACACCAGGAGATACAGTCTGTGAATGCACACAGGGCTACGTCGGGGATGGAAAAATATGCAGTACTGACCTAGTGGATGCTATTTCCAGGATACTTGGCTTAAACGCGAAATATTCTTGGCTTCAGAAAGCTGTAAGTTTCTCAGTGAGAAATAGAGAGAGAGAGAGAGAGAGAGAGAGAGAGAGAGAGAGAGAGAGAGAGAGAGAGAGAGAGAGAGAGAGAGAGAGAGAGAGAGAGAGAGCTATGGAAATACAAACGAAGAGTGACCTAGTAATCATATTCAGACCTAAACTTGTTGGACTTTGCACTGTCTCCATGCCTGAATGCAGCTGATTTATGCTCATAGTGGGATGTTATGAGAGTCACAAGATCTATGTCCATAGTGGGATTGTGTGAGAGTCACCAGATTTCTTTCCACAATGAGATGTTGTGAAAGTCACAAGACATTTCAGCATAGACACATGTTGAGCTTAGGCTCATGGTACTTTGTATGTCCAGCACAACAACTGACGTTGTTGTATGTTTTATGTGACATATGTTTTAGACAAGAGAGGTGTGTGTGTGTGTGTGTGTGTGTGCGTGTGTGTGTGTGTGTGTATGCGCGTGTATGTATGCTTGCGTGTGTTTGTGTGTGTGTGCGTGCGCGTGTGTGTGTGTGTGTGTGTGTGCATGCGCGTGTATGTATGCTTGCGTGTGTTTGTGTGTGTGTGCGTGCGCGTGTGTGTGTGCGTGTGCGTGCTAGTGTATGTATGTTTGCATGTGTTTGTGTGTGTGTGCGTGCGCGTGTATGTATGCTTGCGTGCGTGTGTGTGTGTGTGTGTGTGTATGTGTGTGTGTGAGCAGGTACTCTGGTATATGGATTGATAAATGGATGGACGGACGAACAGAGGGACGAAGGGACAAACATAGTAAGGCACGAAAGTATGGATGTGTGTTCATTGTCTTCTTGATCCCAGAGAAAGAACTTTCTGGTTATACTGTTATCAGATGTTCTCCGTGTGGACCTTATTCGGTGCCAGTGTCTTTTCCTCATCTCTTGATTCACTGGCATCTGTCTAGTTTTCTCCCTTAGCTCATTGGCATCTGTCTAGTTCTCTCTCTTAGCTCACTGGCATCTGTCTAGTTTTCTCCCTTAGCTTACTGGCATCTGCCTAGTTCTCTCCCTTAGCCCACTGGCATCTGTCTAGTTTTCTCCCTTAGCTCCCTGGCATCTGTCTAGTTCTCTCCGTTAGCTCAATGGCATCTGTCTAGTTCTCTCCCTTAGCTCACTGGCATCTGTCTAGTTCTCTCCCTTAGCTTACTGGCATCTGTCTGGTTATCTCCCTTAGCTCAATGGCATCTGTCTAATTCTCTCCCTTAGCTCACTGGAATCTGTCTAGTTCTCTCTCTCTTAGCTCACAGGCATCTGTCTGGTTCTCTCCCTTAGCTCACTGGGACCTACCTGGTTCTCTCTCTTAGCCCCACATTAGCGATTATAATAAACTATTTTAGACCTTCCGTTCTGCGCAGGCCCCAGGCAATGGATGTTTGTAGATTATCTGTACTGTGTTAGTCATCCCCCATGTTTATGATCCCCACAACAGTACTGGTTGAATGTTACATGTAAATATCCCAAGTTTGGTGCCAGGTTTAATCCCGTTGACTGCCACAAATTCCCCACTGCTATGAAAGCACCTCTTGCCGTATGTATTCTTATTGTAACGTCTCAATCTGTTCTCTTTGCCTACATTGTTGCCTACATTACTTGTTTTTGTTTACAGGATGACAACAACCAGACAACAACTGAACTCTTGGGTGATCCGACGAAACAAATGACAGTTTTTGTTTCCATTAGGAAGGTGAACACAATTATGGGTTAAATATAATGTCATTGTTATATAATCTCTGAAATGACGTTTAAAATATCAGTAGCAATCATGTCCAATTACCCACCCATGTCAGTCACTCAGTTCCATCAAGGCTGAACTGTTTGTTTCGTAGAGGTCTTTTGTGGTGACATTCTAGCGGCGGCATTATGCACAGTGTGCCTGAGCGGGTCGAGACTCCTGTCTTTTCCACTTTTCACATGGGGCAGTGGGGAACATTTTAATGTGATATTTACTGGCACGGGAACGGAGCATAATGGGGACGACCCTTTGCTGTGATATTGGAACAGCGATTAATGACTAATGACTAATAACCACAGGTCAGTCACTCAAAATATATAGATGATGCTGACTATACCTGAGCAAAGATGAAGTAAATGTTGCATGTAAACATATAACAAAACCGATGTTCAGTTCAACTCCGCTTGATGACAGAATGCTGTGTGCATGTCATTTCTCTGCTAGATGACAGAATGCTGTGTGCATGTCATTTCTCCAGGATGAGTGTTCATATTAATGGCAAGTACTATATTCAACAACAACTTTGAAGACAGGAACTGGTTCAGTCTGGTATCTGGCTGCGGGTGGCAAGTGGCCAGAGCTGATCAAAAAGCAATGTCAAAATATTGAAGACACTTCCCAAGAAACTTTGGCCATATCAAATGTTACAGTGGTTAGAGAGAACTGTAATTGAAATCATGATTCCTGGAAGAAACTAAATTACTGTGGCCACATCAAATGTTACAGCGGGTAGAGAGAACTGTAATTGAAATCATGATTCCTGGAAGAAACTAAATTACTGTGGCCACATCAAATGTTACAGCGGGTAGAGAGAACTGTAATTGAAATCATGATTCCTGGAAGAAACTAAATTACTGTGGCCACATCAAATGTTACAGCGGTTAGAGAGAACTGTAATTGAAATCATGATTCCTGGAAGAGACTAAATTACTGTGTCCACATAAAATGTTACAGTGGTTAGAGAGAACTGTAATTGAAATCATGATTCCTGGAAGAAACTAAATTACTGTGTCCACATCAAATGTTACAGTGGTTAGAGAGAACTGTAATTGAAATCATGATTCCTGGAAGAAACTAAATTACTGTGTCCACATAAAATGTTACAGTGGTTAGAGAGAACTGTAATTGAAATCATGATTCCTGGAAGAAACTAAATTACTGTGTCCACATCAAATGTTACAGTGGTTAGAGAGAACTGTAATGGAAAGCATGATTCCTGGAAGAAGCTAAAATACTGTGGCGACATCAAATGTTACAGTGGTTAGAGAGAACTGTAATTGAAATCATGATTCCTGGAAGAAGCTAAAATACTGTGTCCACATCAAATGTTACAGTGGTTAGAGAGACCTGTAATGGAAAACATAATTCCTGGAAGAAGTTAAATTACTGTGCCCACATCAAATGTTACAGTGGTTAGAGAGAACTGTCATGGAAAGCATGATTCATGGAAGAAACTAAGATACTTTGGCCACCAAATGCTACAATGGTTGGGGAGAACAGTAAAGGAAAGCATAATTCCTGGAAGAAGGAGGCAGGGGCCGACCAACATGACAGGGGACACAGGAAAATAGAGACGACCTAGGTATGTAAATGTATGGGGAAAGAGAGTTAGGGACGTATCAAGAGTTATTCCTTGCCAGCTGTAATACGAGCGACATTCTGTAAGCATTTTCTGCCTGATGAGGACCCCTGGTTGTGAGATGTACAATGTGTTGTTGTAATTTACATCATGAAATGTGTGTCTGAAAACTCCCATCATTCTCTACAGCAGTGGTTATCAACCGATTGGGGGGGGGGGGGGGGGGGGGGATTTTAGAGTTTCCAAGGGGCAATTAAGATTATTTCAAGATCACGTTAATAAAAAAAAATCATTACTTGATATTGTTTTTCCATACATACTTTACGGTTCTGTACTTCTCAACCTTCTGAAATTCGTCTTATAACGTAAGTAGACCCTTAAATCACGTTTTATGTGGTCGTCTAGACTTGTTCTTGTATGTATTATTAAATTTAGCTTCCATATTTACGTACACTGTGTAGGGTTGGGGGATGGGTGCTGGGGGAAGCTATAGGGAGAAAATACTAAATGGGAGTGGGAGGAGGGGGGGGGGGGTGTGGTAACATTCTGAACATGGCGAAATGGTGCATGGGCTAAAAAAGGTTGAGAACGATCAGAATGAAACATAGTCAATTAGGTATTATACATTTCCATAAGTTGTTTCTTACCTAGGACAATTAATAACAGTTTATGGCAGGTGTATGATGGAAAACAGAAAGAAAATAGGAAAGGGCAAAACAACACTCCACAAGATTTAAAATGATTTCACATTAGCAAAGCTAAGTAATGATCACGTTATATAACACGTGTCAATCAATCAATCAATCAATCAATCAATCATGTGCCATGCCGGAAAGCGTGGGCGGTCATGACTCGCCATTTCACTCGATCACCAGAGTCGTGGATCAGCTCAGTATTCCTGTCTCGTCCATGAATTGTGGCCAAGCCATCCAGGTATTTTCCTCTCGGTCTTCCTCTTGGTCTGTTCCCTTCGATCTTGCCAGTTGTCACTAAATTCTCCAATTCATTTCTTCTCATAACATGTCCAAAATATTTTGACTGTCTACGTCTAATTTCTCTAATCAATTTACGATTCGTCATTTGTCTCCTGTAGTACTTGGTCATTGGTTTTTCTGTCTGTCCATGGTATTCTTTGCATTTTCCTCAGAAACCACATTTCTGCAGCTATCAGATGTTTTTCAGCTTGACTGCTCATTGTCTAAGTTTCATATCCATACAAAAGAACAGGCTCTATGTATCCCCTCAACACTCTTTTCCTCGTTTCAATTGACATCTTTGTATTGGTCAGAATGTTTTTCATCTTGCTAAAGGCTACTTTCGCCATGGCGATTCTTGTTCTAATCTCTTCAAGGCATCTCCAATCAGATGTTATGACTGTTCCGAGATAATTGTACCGATTCACTTGTTGAAGAATAGTCCCATTTACTTGTATATTACACGTGTCACAACTCTACATATCTATCTTTATATTTGTAATATCTTCTTAATTGATGCAGATATTTCTGCTTTGTATTTGTAGTGTCTACATTGACATGGGGCTAACGATGCAGCAATTGTGATAGTTGCAGTTAGAAACTAATAGCTTGACTGCTTCCATCTTGGTCTGTTAACTAGAGCTAAACAAAGCCATTTTGCTGTGGTTTTTAGTTAAAGATCGCCTTTATTTCACACGGATATCTCTATAAGTGCTTCTATCTTCTCCCATAGATCATACAGTGCAATCCCAGAACTGTGCACCAGCTCTACAGCATCGATTAGGAACTGAATGTGCATATATAATTATCGCGTATGCTATACCTATTAGTGTTCTAGTTAGGTTTTCACACGTTGATTTTATTCTGGGCAGCAGCCAGTTAGGTCCATAAACAACCCATGTAAAACTCACATGATCAAAAAGTACAGAACTAATATAAACCTGGTACACGTTACCTGGTAAATGAAACGCTAAGTTGAACTATGTTAAACAAAGTGGGACATTTTACAGCATTGGTGTAAACATGCCGCACAATCAGCATTGCTGTCAGTTAATGTTTGTTGTTTTGTTCATGTTTCAGTTCATCAACTTCCAAAACTTTACTATTGTTAATGGGATGTTTACATTACCAAAATATCCTGGCACAGAAGATGAGGTCAACAGTACTATAAACAACAGAAATTCTGGGATGGATGACTTCAGACAGTGGACATTGACATCTATCAGAGGTCAAGTTATCAATGTCACTTTAAATGACCAGGGGCAGGTAAGATTTTGATTTCAAAATTGATTGCTGTGCCAGTTGTTTTTCTTCTGATGACATTCTTCTGTAGTAGTTGCTTTCAAGAATCAAATTATGAAAATTGTCTAGTGCATCGGTGCTCAGATCTCTATCTCAGGATGTCTACAAGTTTGTGATAGATTACTGTGCCAATTCGGTGCTGGTTCCGGTTTCTTGTGTCCCTTAAACGCTATCTTGATGAATTAACGTGTCCATGTATTTCATCATCATCATCATCATCATCATCATCATCATCATCATCATCATCATCATCATCATCATCATCATCATCATCTTCCACTTCTTCCGTCTAGCGTCGTGGGGAAGAATAATTTTCGTTCCAACGCCCGATTGGCGGCACTGTATAGTGTCATTCCGTGTGATTGTACAATGTCTTTGATGTCGTCAATCCATTTTCTTCTTGGGCGTCATCTTGGTCTCGTCGCAGATGATCTTTGATGTAAGGCTAGTGATGTTAGTTGATGGTGTTGCATTCTAACGACATGGCCAAACCACTTGATATTCTGTCTTTCAATAAATGTGGCACAAGGTGTTGATCCCACTGTCTGTCTGATAACAGCATCCTTACTCGGTCTCGGATTGTTAAGTTGGCAGATCTCCTCAGGCATCTCATCACACAGGTGTTAATTTTGCGAACGATTGATTTAGATAAAGTCAAAGTTTGAGATTGGTAGCATAGAGTTTGTATGAATATGCTGTTTATTATCTGTTGTTTTGTGGGCATGGGTATATTTTGATGTTTCAATAAGGGTGACAGTTGATATGTAAGTGAATTAGATTTTTGACATCTGATTTTGATTTATCTGTGCAATCTGCCATTTTCTGTGATCATACTTCCAAGATATTTGCATTTTTTAACTTGTTTCGGAGATGTGCTATTTATCTGTATACTTAGTGGTCGATGTGTGTGAACATAGCATTTAGTCATTCATCCTTTGTTGTCAATACTCATTAATTAATTAATTCATTGGTTCATTCATCAATTTAAAATAAATCAAGTAAATGCAAAGGACAGAGGCAAATAAACAATTCTTGACTAGTATATACAAATGTGGCTGTCTTGACTTGATCACAAAGATGCGAAATGGAGATCTGCTACTGAAACATGGATGTTGGTGTGTATAGAAAACTGGAGTGATATGATTCGATAACTTCAGCACCAGTCCTCCAACTGACCAGCCTGATGATGATGATGATGATGATGAATATTTAAAAAAAAAAAAACTGGAGTGCCATGATTCGATGACTTCAGCACCAGTCCTCCAACAAGACCATCCTGATGATGATGATGATGATGATGATGATGATGATGATGATGATGATGATGATGAATATAGAAAACTGGTTAGGATATGAGCTGACGATATAGGTTCCAGTTTTTGAACTGACTAGCCTGGTCTTGTTGATTGCTTTACTGATAATTGTAATAATAAATATGCTGACCAGGTAGGTAATTATGATGCAGTTAATTAACAGTGATAATGGTTCTTTTGTTCCATCTTACCATCTTTTGGAAAAGTCCTTGCAGAGATTAGAATAAAATCGTCATTGCAAATGTGTCCCTATACAAAATGGAAATCATACTCTCAAATAAAATCCTGTCAATTGTAATGAAGAAAAACAGTCATCAAATAATACATAGAGACTCTACTATTGCATGCATGTGGGACCTGGGTAACAAATAGACACGCCGAACAATATCTAATGACATCAACACTTTAGTTTTTACAGAAATTGTAAAGAATACTTTGGAAAAAAAATACGAACAATTGAGGCAATCATTTCAAAAGCATATGAACACCGTGAATTGATTAGAAAAATGTGATATAGGCAGTGAAAATTGTTTTTAGCATATCTTGAGGAGAAACAAACTTGATAACTTAGTGGCAACGGGCAAAGTGTATGGAAAATGAGCCAGAGAAAGACAAAGACATGAAGACCTTCATAAATTGGCAAAAAGGTATAATTACGACATGAACCCAAAACTGATCCAATACTGATGATCATGTGCTATGGCCAACCACGATGATACACTCTTAGCAGCATGTGATATGATAGTAGTGATGATGAGTGATTGTTTAGTATCAGTAAATAAAATATCATATCAATGACACCTCAAGTGTTTCTCATCAACAGTATCATGCAAATGGAGTAAAAATTATCCTGGGAAATATAGAGGCACTGAATGGTATTCTACATCTCACTGCAGCACCACTGTTCATTTCTGTAAGTATCTGTATTTTTCTATTCTTAAAAGTCGCTTAAAATGGCCAAAAAGTCGCTTATGGCTCAGATTCTTCATTGCACCGGGTTTTTATCCCATATGGCTCAGTTTATTTCCGCAGCGAACTGCCGAAAGCGTCGCATAAAGCTCGAACTCCTAGCTTCAGCGACGACCACCAGGAGTCTAAATAAATGCACTCGTGAACCGAAAGACGCGGTCGGGAATCGAATCCACAACCTTCAGAGCCCGAGTCAGACGGCTTGACTACTTCGCCACGGAGACTCCCGCTTTTCTATTCTTCTGTGATATTGATTAACGGGTAGGTAAACAACTGTACTTAGATAAGTTAGATAAGACACATAACTTAGATAAGACAGTTAGATAAACAACTATACACATTGTCAGCGTCTCGCTTCACACACACAGGCACTCAGTTCCTTCATACGCACTCAACGAAAGCGTATGGTAAACTCCATCATTTATTTACAAGCGAACCTGATATCATCACACAATAAATACAGGCGGTAAGTTTCATGCGAACATACATATGCCGCCTTTCATAATCTAATAACACACGATAGTTTCACACTTCAATATTCGCTCTACTCAAAACTAATACTCTTGCAAACATTAAGCATTTGCTCAAAAGAAAACAGGTCCTCATTGAAACTGTCCCAAGTCCGGTCTGAAGATTCTCAACTCAACCGCTGGGCTGGTCGTACCAGGCCCCGTGCTGTTGTGTGAACCTCGTGTGGTCTCAACATTCTCGTTGTCCTTCAAACTGTCCGTGCTCGTATAGGTCGCTGACATCTCATCCGTTCAAGGCAGTGTCCCGTGAACGGTGGTCCCCTTGTATTACCCGGTCTGGTCCTATCGTTACTCTGTCTAATACACGATAGTGTCCCTTACTATGTCCTGTCTCCACTTCATCTATTGTCTTGTAGATGTCCTGTCTTATGACCCTCTGATGTCCTGACCCATGTCCTGTCTATACTCTACTGATTCTACTCTAGATGTCCTTATCTATATCTTCTATGTCGCTATCTTAGTTGTCCTAACTCTGTTCTGTCCCTTGTCCTCTATATACTGGTCCTGTGGCTACCCCTCAACACTCTGACACACATGCTATTATATTGATGAGACATGTAGATGCGCATTTATGCACATGTTATGTTCTAGCTATATAGATAAACAAGTGGACTCATACAGTGTTAGTGACGAGACACGTAAAAGGCGAACTTATGATATGTAAGGGCGACACATGTAGATAAACAGTTGCACACACGGTATGTAAGTGATGAGACATGAATATAAACAGTTGCACTCATACTTGCTTGCTTGTGTTCGCTGGCTGTGAACTCCAGCGTGAAGTCCTGCATGTCGGATGAAGACATCTTGTTGTCCAATAGCAGTGTGATGTCATACCGGACTGAGGTTTGCGTGAGTATCCGTTGTCCCACGTCTGGCTTAATGGTGTGCAGACTGGTGGTTACTCGCCGTGCAGGCAGATACTCTCCGACGTCAGAAGAATCAGCGATCCTACTACGTTAGCCAGGACCACGAAGGAACATGTTGCCCAGGACGCACGACTAGGACCTGCTAGTAGGTCTTGGCCAGTATAGAATCTGGCGCTGGTACCTTGGAAACACCTCTGCGTCCCTGATGCACTCATGTTATGTTAATGACGGGATATCTATATAAATAGGTGTACTCATGTTATGTTAAGGACGAGACATCTAGATAAACAGGTGTATCTTGTTATGTTAATGACGAGAGATGTAGATAAACAGCTGTACTCTTGCTATGTTAATGAAGAGACATGTAGATAAACAGTTATACTCATGTTATGTTAGTGACGAGACATCTAGATAAACAGTTGTACTCATGTTATGTTAATGACGGGACATGTAGATAAACAGTTGTACTCATATTATGTTAATGACGAGACATGTAAATAAAAAGTTGCTTAAAAGTCGACAGGGTCGACTTCATCGCACCGGGTTTTATCCCATATGGTTCGGTCCCTTTCCGCAGCGCGGAAAGCGTCGCACAAAGCACGAACTCCGTAGCATTTAGCGATGACCCACAGGAGTCTCCGAAACATTTAACTCGTAAACCGAAGAGTGCGGCCCGGAATCGAACCCACAACCTTCGGAGCACGAGTCAAACGGCTTGACCACTTCGCCACAGAGACTCCCCAGGAGTAAATAAACAGTTGTACTCATATTATGTTTGTGACGAGACATATAGATAAACAGTTGTACTCTTGCTATGTTAATGACGAGACATGTAGATAAACAGGTGTACTCATGTTACTGATGAGACAAGCAGATAAACAAGTGTACTAATATAATGTTAGTGATGAGACATCTAGATAAACAGTTGTACTCATGTTATGTTAATGACGGGACATGTAGATAAACAGTTGTACTCTTGCTATGTTAATGACGAGACATGTAGATAAACAGTTATACTCATGTTAATAACGAGACATATAGATAAACAGGTGAACTCATGTTACTGATGAGACAAACAGATAAACAAGTGTACTAATATAATGTTAGTGATGACACATGTAGATAAATAACAGTACTTATTTTATGTGCTGAGACAGGTAGATTAAACAGCTATACTCATATTATTATACTGCTGATTCAGGTAATAGTGCTAAATCACTAACACAGTAATAGGTAGTAATGAACTTGCAATCACTATGGGAATAACAAATGCTCCAAATTGCAATATTATCGGTGACTATGTTTGCTATATATTTCAGTAGTACATGGTTTTATCGCCCAGATACTGAGTTAAGTGCTTGGAGCGACACTGTGAGATGTTGAGTTCGTGTGGAGTGCTTTTACATCTTTTCGCGGTTGTTTGTTTTGTGAACTGCATGTTCAGAAAATGGCAGCCGGCCGGTTGCTGAACTATATAGTTTTTGAATTATGCAGTAATGTGTGTGAAGCAGCTGTTTTTCTAGTTACTGCCGCTTCCATCGACGATGAACTGTAATTTTCGTAGTGGACTGTTGTGTTGGCATTCTGTCAGCGGGATTATGCGTTCTGGTGGTTTGTCGGTATTGCTCTCCGTTCCACTTTTCACATGGATCAATGAGGAGCATTGTGTGTGATATTGACTGGCACAAGAATGGATCATTTTGGGGGTGACCCTTTGCCGTGAGGTTGGAACTGCGAGTAACGACAATATTTCAGACATAAAAGGCTTCATCTATTGACTTCAGGTGATATCTAACTCCGCAGTATCACTCGATGAGCTGCAGCTAAATATATCAGGCAACACATCGGGCATCCTGTTGTGTATGGCTTCTTTGTTTCAATGATATCCCAATCAAATGTTCTAAACAGCCTCTATACACAAATACATGGGTGATACCTTTAAGCATAACCGGTTAAGAAATGATTGTGTTAAGTAGACAGCTGTTTGTTGGCGCCAGAAGAGCTCGTAATGCAGTCACTGATCAGTCAGTATATTCAGATACAGAATAGTGAATATAATCCATGTATAATGTTCAAACATAATGTGACAGTATTTATCTTTATTATTTCTCAAATAGGAACATTTGACAACTGTGAAAGCATCTGCTTCAACGGCTTCACATGTAAGTTGATGTTCTACAAATATTGATTTCACTGTATTGATGGTACAAATATTATTGTCGCTATACTACTGATGGTATAGACACTATTTTCAGTATATTTATGGTGCATATATTGTGTTCACTATGTTGATGGTACGGATATTATAGAAAGACAAAGTAGTGTTGTGGCTAGACGCTCGCCTGCTGACGTGGTGCAGATATTTAAAATGGGTACCAGGAAATGTCTTGGAAGGTAAATGCTGCCGGCATGATGTTAACACCATTACCCCCTAGCCCTGGTGTGCGGATTTGTCTGTCAGATTTTAGGTCTGGCACTTATGCCCAATGTGCCCAGGGCGAGTAAAAAGTCCTTAAAATACTTACTGAGTTACAGTTTTTGTTGGTGGTACAGACATTGTTGGTGTCACAGATATTGTTGATGTCACATATATTGTTGGTGGTACAGATATTGTTGGCCTCAACTATAATGTTCTTGTCACAGATATTGTTGGTGTCACAGATATTGTTAGTGTCAAATATATTGTTTGTGTTACATATATTATTGGTGTCATAGAGTTTGTTGGTGGTACAGATATTGTTGATAGTACAAATATTGTTGGTTGTACAATTATTGTTCGTGGAACAGATAATGTTTATGGTACTGATATTGTTGGTTGTACATATATTGTTGGTGGCACTGACATTTTTGGTGTCACAAATATTTTTGGTGTTACATATAGTGTTAGTAGTACAGATAATGTTTATGGTACAAATGTTGGTCGTACATTTATTATTGTTGTCTCAGTTATTGTTGCTGGCACTGATATTGTTTGGTAATACATTGGTGGTGCTGATATTGTTGGTGGTGCAGTTATAATTGGTTTCTCAGATTTTGATGGTGGTTCAGATAATGTTGGTATCTCAGATATTGTTGGTGGTGCAGATTTTAGGGGTGTCTCAGTTATTGTTGATATCTCATATACTGTTGATGTCTCAGATATTGTCGATGTCTCAGATATTGTCGATGTCTCAGATATTGGTAGTGGTGCAGATAGTGTTTGTGATGCAGATATTGTTGGTGTTTCAGATAATGTAGATGTGTCAGATATTATTGATGTCTTAGATAGTGTTTGTGTCTCAGATGATGTTGGTGTCTTAGATATTGTTAATGACACATACATTTTTGGTGTCTTAGATATTGTTGGTGACACATATATTATTGATCACTCAGATATTCTTGGCGGTGCAGATATTGTTTGTGTCTCCGATATTGTTTGTTTCTGAGATATAGTTGGTGTTTCAGATGTACATGGTGGTGCAGATATTGCTGGTGTCTCAGATATTGTGTGTGGTGCAGATATTGTTGATGTCTCAGATAGTGTTGGTGTCTAAAATTTTGCTGGTGGTGCAGATACTGTTGATGTCTCAGATAGTGTAGGTGTCGAAGATGTTGCTGGTGGTGCAGATACTGTTGATGTCTCAGATAGTGTTGGTGTCTCATAAGTTGTGTGTAGTGCAGATAGTGTGGTGTCTCAAATAGTGTTGATGTCTCAGGTAGTGTTGATTACTCAGATAGTGGTGGTGTATCATATGTTGCTGGTGATGCAGATATTGATGAAGTATCAGATAGTGTTGTTGTCTCATATAGTGTTGGTGTCTCATATAGTGTTGGTGTCTCATATGTTGTGTGTGGTGCAGATATTGTTAATGTCTGAGAAAATGTTGATGTCTCAGATAGTGTTGGTGTAACATATGTTAGCTGGTGAAGCATATATTGTTGATGTCTCAGATAGTGTTGGTGTCTCATATGTTGTGTGTGGTGCAGATATTGTTGATGTCTCAGATAGTGTTGATGTCTGAGATAGTTTTTATGACTCAAATAGTGTTGGTGTCTCAGATAGTGTTGATATCTCATATGCTGTGTGCTGGTGCAGATATTGTTTATGTCTCAGATAGTGTTGATGTCTCATATGTTGTGTGTGGTGCAGATATTTTTGATATCTCAGATAGTGTTGATGTCTCAGATAGTGTTGATGTCTCAGATAGTGGTGATGTATAATATGTTGTGTGTGGTGCATATATTGTTTAAATATTGAGCACAACCCACTACATTGCATTCTGGTATGAACCTAAGGCCTATCCACGTCAATATGGAAGCACTATACTCGAGTTTCGCCCTCATTTGAGCTCGTCAGTAGTGCATATCCCTGACCGGATCCGGAAACAGTCCCGGATCACGCGTGTGAAGCGGGTGTGTAACCACGCAGCACACACTGGACACACCAAATTATCACAACAGAACATCACAACGCTACCCATCGTAGGCTATGCTCAAGTAGGCTATGCATATATTGTTGATGTCTCAGATAGTGTTGATGACTCAGATAGTGTTGGTGTCTCAGATATTGTGTGTGGTGCAGATATTGTTGATGTCCGAGATAGTGTTGGTGTCTCATACGTTGAGTGGTGAAGATATTGTTGATGTCTCAGATAGTGTTGGTGTCTAAGAAATTGCTGGTGGTGCAGATATTGTTGATGTCTCAGATAGTGTTGGTGTCTAAGATGTTACTGGTGGTGCAGATATTGTTCACGTCTCAGAGATTGTTGGTGTCTAAGATGTTGCTGGTGGTGCAGAAAATGTTGATGTATCAGATAGTGTTGGTGTCTCATATGTTGCTAGTGGTGCAGATATTGTTGATTTCTCAGATAATGTTGGTGTCTAAGATGTTGCTAGTGGTGCAGATATTGTTGATGTCTCAGATAGTGTTGGTGTCTCATATGTTGTATATGGTGCAGATATTGTTGATGTCTCAGATATTGTTGGTGTCTCATATGTTGTGTTTGGTGCAGATATTGTTGGTGTCTCAGATAGTGTTGATGTCTTCGATAGTGTTGATGTCTCAGATACTGTTGGTGACTCAGATAGTGTCGGTGTCTCATATGTTTTCTGTGTTGCAGATATTGTTGATGTCTCAGATATTGTGTGTGGTGCAAATATTTGAGACCTCAACACTATCCGAGACAAAAATATCTGAGACATCAACAATATCTGCAACTAGGATAGTGTTGATGTCTCAGATATTGTGTGTGGTGCAGATATTGTTGATGCTTCAGATATTATGTGTGGTGCAGATATTGTTGATGTCCGAGATAGTGTTGGTGTCTAATATTTTGTGTGTAGTGCAGATATTGTTGATGTCTCAGACAGTGTTCGTGTCTCATACATTGCTGGTGGTGCAGCTATTGTTGATGTCTCAGATAGTGTTGGGGTCTAAGATGTTGCTGGTGGTGCAGATATTGTTGATGTCTCAGATATTGAGTGTGGTACAGATATTGTTGATATCTCATATAGCAAAGGTTTCTCATATTTTGTGTGTGGTGCAAATATTGCTGGTTTCTCAGATCTTGTTGATGTCTCAGATATTGATTGATTTCTAAG
Source organism: Cepaea nemoralis (assembly GCA_014155875.1). NCBI lineage: Eukaryota > Metazoa > Mollusca > Gastropoda > Stylommatophora > Helicidae > Cepaea > Cepaea nemoralis. The sequence goes on along the minus strand of JACEFZ010009704.1, from coordinate 60,477 downwards.
ATTGTGTTGGTGTCTCATATGTTGTGTGTGGTGCAGATATTGTTGATGTCTCAGATATTGTTGGTGTCTCATATGTTGTGTGTGGTGCAGATATTGTTGATTGTCTCATACAATATTGATGTCTCAGTTGGTGTTGATATCTCATATAATGTTTGTGTCACAGATAGTGTTGGTCTCTCATATGTTGTTTGTGGTGCAGGTATTGTTGATGTCTAAGATATTATTGGTGTCTCATATGTTGTGTTTGGTGCAGATATTGTTGATGTCTTAGATAGTGTTGATGTCTCTGATAGTGTTGATGTCTCTGATAGTGTTGATGTCTCAGATATTGTTGGTGTCTCAGATAGTGACGGTGTCTCATATGTTTTGTGTGTTGCAGATATTGTTGAGGTCTCAGATATTGTCTCGGATAGTGTTGATGTCTCATATATTGTGTGTGGTGCAGATATTGTTGATGTCTCAGATATTCTGTGTGGTGCAGATATTGTTGATGTCTGAGATAGTGTTGGTGTATATGATTTTCCTGCTGGTGCACATATTGTTGATGTCTCAGATAGTGTTGGTGTCTCATACGTTGCTGATGGTGCAGATATTGTTGATGTCTCAGATAGTGTTGGTGTCTAAGATGTTGCTGGTGGTGCATATATTGTTGATGTCTCAGATAGTGTTGGTTTCTCATATGTTGTGTGGTGCAGATATTGTTGATGTCTCAGACAGTGTTGATGTCTCAGATAGTGTTGATGTCTCAGACAGTGTTGATGTCTCAGATAGTGTTGTTGTCTCAGATAGTGTTGGGGTCTAAGATGTTGCTGGTGGTGCAGATATTGTTGATGTCTCCGATAGTGTTGATGTCTCATATGTTGTGTTTGGTGCAGATATTGTTGATGTCTCCGATAGTGTTGATGTCTCAGATAGTGTTGGTGTCTCAGATAGTGTCGGTGTCTCATATGTTTTGTGTGTTGCAGATATTGTTGATGTCTCAGATATTTTTGTCTCGGATAGTGTTGAGGTCTCAAATTTTGTGTATGGTGCAGAAATTGTTGATGTCTTAGATATTGTGTGTGGTGCAGATATTGTTGATGTCTCAGATATTGAGTGTGTTGCAGATATTGTTGATGTCTCAGATAATATTGGTGTCTCATATTTTGTGTGAGGTGCAGATATTGCTGTATTCTCAGATCTTGTTGATGTCTCAGATAGTGTTGGTGTCTTATAAGTTGTGTGTGGTGCAGATATTGCTGATGTCTCAGATAGTGTTGGTGTCTAAGATGTTGATGGTGGTGCAGATATTGTTGATGTCTCAGATAGTGTTGGTGTCTCATAAGAAGTGTGTGGTGCAGATATTGTTGATGTCTCAGATAGTGTTGGTGTCTCATATGTTGTGTGTGTTGCAGATATTGTTGATGTCTCAGATATTGTTCTTGGTGTAGATATTGTTGATGTCTTAGATAATGTTAGTGTCTCAGGTATTGTTGGTGATGCAGATGATGTCGGCGATTGTTGCATTATGTTATTTGCCAAGTATTTGGTTGTTGCAAACGTTCTTGTAACATATAATATTGTGTTATCACAAAATGTTATTGAAACAGATGTTTTTTTTCAACACGTTCCTTGTCACACATGTTGTTATTGTTATAGATGTTATGTTCACAGATGTTATTGCCACAGATGTCGCTGTTATTATAAGTGTTCTTGTTTCACATGTTATGGCTGTTATAAATATTCGTGTCACGAATGTTATGTTGTTGTTAGAAATGTTCTTGTTATATATATTATGCTTGTTACATATTTTATGTCACGAATCTTAATTTTGTTCCATATGTTCTTGTCACAGAAAGTTGTTACAATTATTGTTTTTACAAATGTTGTTCTAACAAAATGTATGTACGTACATATATTAATGCTAACGTAGTTATCGTTTTAACTAAAAATGTGAACGGCCAGTCACCTAATTGTTTGACTGTCTGATATCATCAATTTGTGTTTTATTTGTATCAATTACTTAACAATTTCAACACTTACAATGAAATATTGTGAAACTACTTTTTTTTCTCCCAATGAAAGGCCACTACAGCCGGTGTGACAGTAGCAGCCGCTGTCGTGCTTATGGCAATAATTGCCTTTGTCGTTTACAAGAAACGACACCATTTGTATAATCTCCGACACCCATCTCTTGTAAGTAGTTCGTTCACAAAAGTTAGCTTACATTAACATTATATTAATACATTAAAGATGCAAGAACACACTGTAAGACAGTTAGGTCATAACAGTTACAGGACAGAGAGTGACTCTGTGACGAAGTTGACAAGCCAATTGCCTGGCACTCTCAAAGTCGTGGGTTCTTTTTAGAGCATCTTCGTTCAAGCCAGGAGTGGATATCTTGACATACCTGACCGTCATCACTGGAGTGACCGAGTGTATGCACTGTGTAGTGCTCTCTGGGCTGTGCTCTCTGGGCAGTGCTCTCTATGCAGTGATCTGTGTGTAGTGCTCTCTGGGCAATGCTCTCTGTGCAGTGCTCTCTGTGCAGTACTCTTTGTTTAGTGCTCTCTGTGCAAGGCTCTATGTGCAGTGCTCTTTGTGTAGTGTTCTCTGCGCAGTGTTCCTTGTGCAGTGCTCTCTGAGCAGTGCGCTCTTTGTAGTGTTCTCTGTGCAGTGCTCTCTGTTTAGTGCTTTCTGTGCAGGCGGTTTGCAGATGTGCTGAGAGAGACCAAGCCAGTTTGGGTGAACCCAGGTACAAAGATAGAAAGCCAGTATTTGATGCTGATGTGTCTGTGAGGCCAGACGACATTCTTTGGAAATATCATGATAATTAGTCAACTGATAAAGTGTCGTAAAATCATGATCGTTGAAGGGGAAAAGAGACAGAGACAGTGGGACATCTAGAGAGAAGATGCTGAACAGCTAAACATTGGGGCAAACAGAAACATCTGTCTAGAAAATTAATGTCAATACTGCTTGGAGTATGACAAGAAGAAGACTAAAACTACTCATCCTGCATTGTATAAATTAAATATTATTGCTGTGGCTAGTACAGGAAACATTTAAGGTCCATTTACCTTGATGGACAGTCTATCCAAAATAGCAGAAATGATGGTATCTGGCCCCTGGGACTTACCTTTCTTCATGTGTTGTATAGCATATTCAAATTCTGCTTTCAGTATTGGTGGCACTTCACTTTGGTTGTAATTTCTTGTTTCTAATCTACCATCAGCATCATCATATATATCTTTCATATATTCCGTCCACCTTCCAATTTTCTGTTCTTTGTCAAATTATATTTTATCTTCATTTGTTTTCGAACGACTACTTGCCATGTGTTTTCTAAAGCTCGATAATTGATGTATCTTTCTGTACACAGATTGCATGTCTGCTCGTTCTTCAATATCCTTCCACTGATTGTTTCGCCAGACATATTTCGCTGTCATACGTATGTGCACTTTTACTCTTTTTATTCTGCTATATTCAACTTGATTTTGATTATTTTTTTCTACTAATGTCCACCTAGATGTCATTGACTTGTTTCTGTACAGTCTTCTTTATTGCGGGTATTGTCTGCCTATACCAGTGTTTCCCAACGTGGGGCCCACGCCCCACAGGGGGGCAATTCGATTGTTAAGGGGGGCAATTCGAAAATGGAAGAAATCGGCTGGATATAACAAAACGGGCAGACTTGAGACTAAAGTTAACTAAATTGGAACCTGACATAGAATCTCTTTGCAGCAAGCATCAAGCGCGAGGATCTCACTAGATTTAAATAATTACTAACAATTAAAATAATATAGAAAAATCTTTCATTAAAATTATTTTGTACTTGATTTTCATTTCTCCATTATACGTTTGAATAATTACTTACTGTGTTTGCTCAATAATTTTCTAGTGATTTCTTCCTAAAATAAATGTCATGAAAGGTTGGTAAATGCTGGCAAAGAGAAATATGTCCAAATCTCTAGAAAGTATTAGTCAAACGGATATAATTATCGTCAGCTCACTAGCTAAATGTTTTAAAAATATGACGCTGACTTCGGAGACAGCACAGAAGACCCCACAATAATAACTGCAGCAGGATCAGATATACTGAATAACAGCTTTGAATTGTCAAAAGAAAAAGAAAAAATATCGGTCCTTTGGCTAGGATTGGGTGTATTTGCTGCTCTCCCCCAGTAGTGCGCCTGGTCTGGTCGGGGGCCGGGATGATCAAATAAAAACCCATCACATATCTTCACCTTAGATGTGGACCTGGTGGACCACCGTGGGCAATAGCACACAGCGAGACTAAGGGTCCACACAAAAAAGGGGGAGGCGGGGGAACCAGCTTGTCTGGGGTAACCGTCAAACAAACAAACACAAAAAAATTCACCCATCACAACCGACACAGGGACGCGGGACCTGGGGAGGGGGAGGGGGAGGGGGGCTCTGGCCCCTCTGGGAACCGTGAGCCATTCTAAAAAAAATTAATTCAAGTTTCTTTAGTGAACATTTCAATTTTTGAATATTAAAAATGATGCATATGTTGGGGGAGGGGGGGGGGCATAAGAATTTTAGAAAGGCTTAGGTGGGGGCATAGCACAAAAAAGGTTGGGAAACACTGGCCTATACTGTACATTATTTCTAAAGCATCGTCTCCATTGTGTAGTCTTGACATATTTATCACAAATTTTCTGATTTGATTCAATTATTGTAAAATCGATATTAATAATTCTTGGTATTGTCTTTAATGTCTTCAGTTTTATTCTTAGTTTTTCTATTACTAATGCATGATCACAGTTGCATACTGATCACTGTCTTTTTCTAATGACAGTAAGCTGCTTCGAAATTAAATATGTGTTGGTATGCGATCTGTTTGACTATGAACAATGTTTCATGGACTTTTCCATGTCCAAAAGCGTCTAGGATGTTGCTGATGGATGTTGTTTCTGATGTGCATATTTTTCCCTATCTTCTTTATCTCCCCAATTTCATCTTCATATTCCCTTATATAAAGATAAAAAGAAGAGGATATTTGCTTATATATATATATATATATATATATATATATATATATATATATATATATATATATATATATATATATATATATATATATATATATATATATATATATATATACTTATCTTTGTGTTGATGGATATTTTGCAATCTAAATTTCACATTTCAATTCAACAGTACCAGGACAGCACAATTTCCTACTCAAAGATGAAATCACCAGAAGCTGAAGATTCCGTGAGCATCCCAGATAATACACAATATGAGAACCCTCTGTTTCAGTAAACATCCTATGCATTACACAATGGGAGAACCCTCTTTTTCAATGAACATCCCAGATAATACACAATGTGAGAACCCTCTTTTTTCAAAGAACATCCCAGAAAATACACAATGTGAGATCCCTCTGTTTCAATGGACATCCTAGATAATAAGCAGTATGAGAACCCACTGTTTCAGTGAACATCCCAGATAATACACAATATGAGAACCCACTGTTTCAGTGAACATCCCAGATAATACACTATATGAGAACCCACTTTGTCAATGAACATCCCAGATGATAAACAATGTGAGAACACTATGTTTCAGTTAATATCCCAGATACAGTGGAACCTCGCTTAACGAGCATAATTCGTTCCAGAATCTTACTCGTAATGAGAAACACTCGTAATGAGAAACACTAGTTAAGCGAAACAGTTTTTCCCATACAAATTAATGTAAAATATGATAATGCGTTCTATGCCGAAAAAATACTCAAAATATTTTGTATAACGTTTATTCAAAGAAAATTATATATACATTGTTAAGGAGCGTGATTCATATTCCTCTTCTATCGCGGAATGATCGAACCTGGAATGAGAATTCGATTTGTAGTAAAGAAAAAATTGAAATAATTAATTTACAATTTATAATGCATACCTAATTCTTTTTTTTTTACTCGAAAGCAGTCTAGAGAAAATTGTTTTTGCGGACGCTTCAGAATTTGATAGAAATTCGATACAGCTTTATCATTAAATACATTAGTAGCTTTCATAGCCACTGCCTTATTAGGGTGGTGGTTCTCAATGTACGATGCAACAGTTTCCCATGCTTTCAGCATTTCTCTTATTGTGCCAAAAGATTGTTGGTTTGCTGTTACCGTGTCCTCCTCCTCGGATAAACTCTCCTCCACAACTTCTTGCCGTGAAACACAATGTAATTCCATAAGCTCTTCGGTGGTCAGCTCTTGGCTATGCTCTTCCACAAGCTCATCGATATCTTTGTTATCCACCTCCAGTCCCATGATCTTGGCCAAAGACACAATCTCGTTGACTACAGGCTCCACAGGTACTGTCTCAAACCCCTCAAAGTCACATTCGGCAACGCTCTCCGGCCAAAGTTTCTTCCAAGCAGGCGCACAATCCGGGTACATCTCGTCAGGTACATACTGCAGAAATCACTCAATATAAAGTAAATTAAATTGATAAATCATTCAAGCTGAAATATACACATGTTCGCACAGTAATGTCAATTGTCTCCAAATAAGTGAGTATTTTGTGTGTTAAACAACATGCGAGAGGCAATGTCTCTGTCAACCACATGGCCGCTTTCAATAATTTGCCTATCAATTGAAGACGTAACTACAGTCCCTAAAATCAAGGTATTCATCAAGCTAACCTTATGAGGGGATGACGTAATGCAACGTCTACAAGCCCGGCTTACTACTGCAGTAGGCCGAACATTCTGTGCTGCTAGGTATAGAACCACACCGATTCCCATACCAGCAGTAAAAGAGCTTGTTCCTCTGTGCGCCAGAAACAATTGTATTTACCAATTCACATGTAGATGCCAGGCCTTCTACGTCGGTAGAACAGAGAGACAGCTGAACAAACGAGTGTCAGAACACATACTTCAATGGGTTGTCAAGATACGACACACAGGTGATGCGAGCCTAGTGGGGCCGACACAGCGAAGCCCCACGCGTCTTCATTTGGTAGGCACATTATCGAAAGCGGCCATGTGGTTGACAGACATTGCCTTTCACATGTTGTTTAACACACAAAATACTCGCTTGTTAAAGTTTGCAGAAGCAATAATGATCAATCAACGCAAGCCAGATTTGTGCAAACAGAAAGACATGTTAGTCAGCTTAAAATTACAGTGGTAGACAATTGACATTACTGTGCGAACATGTGTATATTTCAGCTTGAAGGATTTATCTAGTTAATTTATTTTATGTTGTGTGAATTTCTGCAGTATATACCGGACCAGATGCAGCGAAATATGCCAGGCAATAAATCGTGCAATCTATTGTTTGTGTCTTCGTTATACAAATTCACTACGGGAAAACATTGTTTTGAAAATCAGTGTTTACTTAACAAACGAAGACACACACAATACATTTCACGATTTATTGCCTGGCATATTTCGCTGCATCACGTCAGGTACATACTACAGAAATTATACAACAGTGTTTAATGTATTAACCGTTGTAATTTATGTTGTTTGACTCTCTTTTATTCTTCTCTTCTTACCTATTTTCACTTTCATTATCGATATGTTATTTTTGATTTTGTGTGTTATATGTATCTGATTATGATATTACGTAGATTTTGTCTTGTCTGTACAATTGCTGGTCTGTGGCGGGAGGGATCTTCAGGGCAATTATATCTATCTATCATCAATAATTTACCCTTCTCATTTAATTTCATTTGCACCATCTGTCGTATGTATACTATTGTTTTTATTGTGTTTCTTTTTATTCTACCAAATGTACTTTTCTTCAAGTTTTAAGGTGTAAACAGCTGCATTTATTTTAACTTTTCAAAAGATATTTTCTTCAAATTATTTTGAACACTCACAATTTTCTGGAAACGTTTATTTGCTTTGAAATTATGTTTTATGGAAGTTTATAAACTGAGAAAAGACATGGTGTGAGTGTTGTTTGCTCTGCTTTCAATTTAAGTAAATTGGATAACGAAGACACAAACAATAGATTGCACGATTTATTATTGCCTGGCATATTTCGCTGCATCTCGTCAGGTACATACTGCAGAAATCACACAACTTACGTGAATTAACTAGATAAATCCTTCAAGTTGAAATATACACATATTAGCACAGTAATGTCAATCATCTACCACGGTAATTCCTCGAGAAATCTCAATCGACAATCCTGTAACAATATTTTACACTTCAGCTTGAGTAATCCATCTAATCGCTTTACAGTTGGTAATGGGAGGCGACGTTTAAGAAATTCAAAACAATGTTGTCCGTAGTGAATTTGAATAACGAAGACACAAACAATAGATTGCACGATTTATTGCCTGGCATATTTCGCTGCATCTTGTCAGGTACATACTGCAGAAATCACACAACTTACGTGAATTATTTAAATTGGTATTAGTTATTCCCTTTCATGGAAAATATTCTCTTTGTGTCATAAACCTTATCTGTATATCTGTGCACAAATTGTCATTGTAAATAAATAAAAACAATATACGCATTGAATTATGGTTTTTTTACCAGTGTTTATATGCTTGCTTGTGTTCGCTGGCTGTGAACTCCAGCGTGAAGTCCTGTATGTCGGATGGTGACATCCTGTTGTCCAACATCAGTGTGATGTCATACAGGACTGAGGTTTGCGTGAGTATCCGTTGTCCCATGTCTGGCTTATTGGTGTGCAGACTAGCGGGTCCTCGCCGTGCAGGCAGATACTCTCCGACTTCGAAAGAATCAGCTATCCTACTACGTTAGCCAGAACCCCGAAGGGACCTGTTGCCCAGGACGCACGACTAGGACGTGTTAATAGCTCTTGGCCAGTATAGAACCTGGCCCTGGTGCCTTAGAAATACCTCTGCGTCCCAGTGTTTATATAAAATAGCCTTCTTCAATAAAATCTGACGAGAAGTGGAGCAGATGACCGCGTTGAAGCAGGAAAACGAAGAAATTCTATGCACCATAAAAGCGGAGAGAGAGAGCGGCTAAAAGCTGAAATAACATCAACTCAAAACAAACCAACAGAAGCTATACCAGGTATGTCGACAAGGCCGTTCAAAAAGGGAGCATACCGGAAGTCCCGGATGTGTGGAACAGGCAACTATGATCTGGGAAGCTATCCAGAGAGCGAAGAATGAAAAGTCTTCAATTTACGTGGTATGGCTGGACCCGGCTAACGCCTACGGATCAGAGCCCCAACAGATGCTGTGGTGGACCCTTAGGATGTGCCTAGTGCCCAAGGAGATCACAGCGATACTTTAAAAAAGTCGCTTCGCCACGGAGACTTCCACATTAACGCTTAAGTAGTATTTCTCCGGGTTCACTCTCCGTTTCTCTACCTCGACGTTTACGACCAGATGCATTTACCTCCAAGTGGGTATAGCCATGGGTTGTACGATTTGAGGCGATACTTTATGCCATGGCCATGCAGGTCGTTCTGGATGCGACATCAGGCTGCGCGCAAGGACCGAGACTCAAAATAGAATGTAGCATGTCGCCACTCAAGGCCTTCATGGACGACATGACAATCCTTACACAAATGAGAGCCATGCTCACCGCATACTACGAAAACATGATCAACTGATCGACTGGTGCAGGATGAGCTTCAATCCCAAGAAGTCGAGAAGCCTGTCGATCGTGAAGGGAAAGCTTGCGGCAATTGCACTCAAGATGGCCAACCAGGCGATCCCTACGGTGATGTAAGAACCCGTCAAGAGTCTCGGCCGAGTGTATGATTTCTCTGTGACGGAGACGAGCGCAGTGCAACAAATATGTGAGACAACAGCAAAAGTGCGGGCGGTGACGCAGTGCTAGTCCCAAGATGAAACAGTGAGTAGCTCGCGGCCAGCGCTCAGGGCGGGAAGGACATGGAAGGTTGACGAGGCAGTCAAAGCGGCGCAAAATTCATTCTGACTAAAGGAAATGATGGGACACACCCAGCCCAACAAGCAAGGCTTTCGCTACCAAATCAAAACGCAATGGTGGTCAAAGGCGTTGGCCAGGCAGCACAGAGATACGGTGGTCCAAATGATCCGTGAAGGAGAAGACGACAAGCGAGTGCGGAAGGGGCTGCAGCAGCCGCAGCAAGGGTAGTGAGTGTCATGGGAGGGAATTTTACAGAAGTCCCTCTCGTGGAACGACACATGGCGCTTGCCAGCGTTCAGAATAAGTTTCTTTGTCAGCAAAGACACCACCAATCATTATACATACAGTCGCAACCTGTTTGAACACTACCTCAGGACAGACTATACGGCCCCATAAAAACAACAACAACAACAACAAAGACAATAATAATAGTAAATTATCTCGAACGACAACTAGCCAAAAAAAAAAAAACAACATTCCCATATGTATGGCACGTTACACCCACCTTGGGTATTCATGATGCCCATCTTAAACATTGCCTCAACGAGTCATGTATTATTTATTATTTTTCATGCGTTTTAATGCTTATTGTTCTTTTGTTGTCAAAGAATTGCTTCATAAGAGATGTTGAATGAAAGAATGTATGAGAGGAAATAGAGAAGAAGGGCAGAATGTCAGACGGGTCTGCGTGCCCAATTCTTAATCCTTTAAAAATAAAGATTTTCGTTCGTTCGTTCGATTACTTTGCGATCTCCTGCCATCAGCTGTTGACCTAATCAGATTGGGTTTATCCGAAGACCCAACATGTCCCCTGTGTAGCAACACGCAAATTGAAAGGGCGCACACCGTACAACACGTACTGTTCACATTCAGGGCGGTCCTTGGACAAAGCTGATTCACGTGAAGCCACATCAAGGTTCTCACCGAACTGGCAGCCATGGTGGATGTAGTAAGACTTCACGCAAACAAGGGGGCTGTTGTCAAAGCCAGGTGGATACGCTTCATAAATGTTGGATAAAAGCCGAACAACAGAGTCGACTACCCCGACAGCTTGCCATCCATCCTCGGAAGCGCTGAAGACTGGGAGCTGACAGTAGACCTACAGGGCCGTGGCAAATACCCAGCGAAAATCCGGAAATTTCAGCTGCGGCTAGACATTGTGGTTAGCTCTTCGTCGACTCAACAGTTAGTACTAATCGAGCTGACTGTTTGTTCCCTTCGAGTCAAGAGTTGAGGAGCAGCACACCTACAAGATGGAGAAATAGAGAGACATGGTCGCAAGCATGAGACAGGATGTACCGTCAGGCTATTCGCCGTTGAGATAGGCACAAGAGGGATTGTTACTAGCTTTGCATACAACGTGGTGAAACAACTCGGTCTAAAGGCACAAGAAAAAACTTGGGCACTTAAAATACAGGACGAGGCTGCGGAGAAGGCCTCGGGGTGGCTATGGAGCAAGCGTAATGCGGGATGGGACAATGATACACAGTAAATGGTTCAACTTTTCCTGCAATGGTCACCGTCTCTCAAGCCGAACAACCTCAACACAATCTCTCCAGAAGATTACAACGTCATGAGACAAGGGAAACATCGCAATAAGTATGCACGACAGGAGAAAGACGTACAGGAGTCATGACCTGGACTGTCCCGCCCCTGAGAGTCTAAAGAAGGTAAAGGGGCCTAAACATTCAACGAGGGGGTCCACTTCTGATGATCAGAAGCCTCTTGTCGTAATTGCTCCCCGGCGGAGTTTTTACCACTGGTCCATGAAATTGGCGATCGTGTGAGATTACGACTTATGACCGCCCACACTTATCGGTTTAGTGCATGATGATGATGAACTAACAGGCAGACATACAGAAAGTGAAATCTATGTGATATACTTAAAGTACTAATGTCCTAGTCAGTTGATTGTCTGGCTACAAGCAGCCACTTGACGGTTGTCAAACTGATCTCCGACAGTCCAAGTGTTTGGTGTTTTCCGTGAGAACATGCAGAGAACCTGCTCATTGGGAGGGACATGCCAACTGACACGAATACCGGTCAAATGTCATGCCGTGAGAATCACTCTATCAGCATTTACAATCAACAGTTACAATTAACGGTTACAATCAACAGTTACATTCAACAGCTACAATCAACAGTTACAATCAGGAAAGAAGAAACCGAAAATAACTGTGACTTTTGATACCTTACGCCCAAATAATGAAGAACAATGGGGAATGTTTACATGAAATCAGAACAAGACAGGCTGTAGAATTGCAGAGATTAGGATAGTATGAAAAATCTGTGACACAGCAGCATAAAATAAATATAAGCAATTATTCTGAGCACTTGCACATTCCCCACGGCAACATACGGTTGTGAGTCATGCAGAGTTTTATTAACAAACAAATCCAGTTTAGGATTTTGAGTGTAAATGTTAGAGAATATATGTTAGAATATCTTGTACCCAAGAAAACATGTAATAATACCTTGTAACCAGGAAAACATGTTAGAAAACCTTGTATCCAGGACAACATGCTTGAATACCTTGTATCCAGGAAACCATGTTAGAATACCTTGTATCCAGGAAAACACGTTAGAATACCTTGTATCCAGGAAAACATGTTAGAATACCTTGTTTCCAGAAAGAAAAAAAACATGTTAGAATACCCATTATGCAAGAAAATATGATAGAATACCTTGTATCACAGGAAACCATCACATACAGGTTGCCTACAAGACGTCAACGCGGAAGAAAACTGGCTCATTAGCTCATTGGGCCGACCTACAGCCGTACTGCCAGGACAATAATTCTGCTTTTGATGGGGATTGAGCTCGGACCACTGTCTAGCAGGCAAGCGCACTGACCACTTAAAAGTCGCTTAAAAGTCGACAGGGTCGACTTCATTGCACCGGGTTATATCCCATATGGCTCGGTCTCTTTCCGCAGCACGGAAAGTGTCGCACAAAGCACGAACTTCGTAGCTTTTAGCAACGACCCACAGGAGTCTCCAAAACATTTAACTCGTAAACTGAAGGACGCGGCCCGGAATTGAACCCACGACCTTCGGAGCACGAGTCAAACGGCTTGACCACTTCGCCACAGAGACTCCCTGACCACTTACCACTGTGCCACCTCGGTTGTAAGACAGATTTGTGAAAGAGAATTCTACATGTAGAGTAGCACGTAGATAACTCCTCCAACTGTTGGTGATAAACATCCGGGTTATACCATTTCTCGGTCAGGACAGCCTAACCTGACCGGACAATTCGCATGTCAGGCTGGAACTCCAGCCATCATTCACACATGAGCTCTCTTGAACTCTTGTTCTACAAGTGCCGTGCTGACTGATAGAATCAGTCACGCCTCTTCATAACTCTGGCTCTCTAGAAATTTAAATTCAGCGTTGATATATGTTCACAAACATACTTACAACATCTCTGTCTCTCTTTGTTTCTCTGATACCTATTTCACCAGGCGGGATCGACTACAGCATTGCTGCTCTCAGAAAGCAACCCGGCACGCTAAGATGTGAAGCCAATTCTCTGGTCTAGGGTAAGACAATACACACCCGCTCTATTACACGTAATGACCTTTACCCCTGGCTAGATCCACGGAGCAGAATAATTGTATTTATAGAAAATAATAAAAATGTGGCCTACTGACATCCAGTGACCGATTAACGTCGTGGCCTGACGCTCGCCTACCCCCACGCTACTCTTGGCTTCGATCCACATTGGGCAGATTTAAAAGAAAAAAAAGAATGATCCAAGTTGGCAGGTCATCCCAGCCTAAAATGGGGGGCTAGGAAATGTCCTGGGAAGTAAAGTCCGCTGGTGTGATCCTGACTTCATCATACACCGAATGCCGTTTGGTCAGTTAAACTATCTCCATGTACCCATTGCGTCTTAGGCGTGGAGAAGCGTCCTTTACTTTACTTTACCTTATTTTTCTTTACTTGACATTGGAAATTTGAAAAATAAATCTTGCGTGTTACGTAGTGTTAGAGTACTCGGGGAAATCAGTCTCCGTTGCTTGTATTAAACATTGTTTGCTGTTAATATACGGAGTCGGATGTATACAATAACAACAGTGTCTACGCTAAACTAAATTATTTGATACAGGACCAGCAACTCCCCAAAGCATTTCCGGCAACGCCAAAACTTACCTGTCGGATCCTGCCCTGGTCCAACCTCATTTCTCAGCCATAGCTTGGCGTGATCGGTCGAGGGACGCGAGACCATTGGGCGGCTCTGGCCCCTCTGGGAACCGTGGGCCCTTCTAAAGAAAAAAATCATTGTTTAGAACAGCCCAAGTTCAGGGCGTTTTCCAAACTGTATGTGCAAACACATTGTGGTAAAATTGACACCACAATGTTGTTTAAACAACACAATTTTGTAATACACCGACCATCGTTTAGAGAAAGACAGGTTCGGAACATTGTAAGTTGAAACCTATCATTATAATGTATATATTTTATTTACATGTGTGTTTGAAAAGAAACATACCTGCGTTAAGACGATGTGGTGTAACATAACATGCTGAAGCCTCGAGAGGAGATCTAGGTGCTGTTTACTGAAAGCTAAGTCTAACAGAGTCAAATGTACGGAACAATGCTTGGATCGACAGGAAGGAATTCATTTATAAAAACTCTGAATTCAAAACGAATGGTCTATAACAGTGGTTCTCAACCTTTTTTTTTGGCCCGTGCCCCCCTTCAACATATTTTCAGAACGCCATTCTCCCCTTTCGTATTTCCTACCTAAAAATTTGGCCCGTGCCCCCTACACCATATTTTCAGAACGTCATTCCCCCCCTTTCGTATTTCCTACCTAAAAATTTGGCCAGTGCCCCCCCCCCCCCCCCCCCCTTCACCATATTTTCAGAACGCCATTCTCCCCTTTCGTATTTCTTACCTAAATATGTAGCCCGTGTCCTCTTCACCATATTTTCAGAACGCCATTCTCCCCTTTCGTATTTCCTACCTAAAAAATGTGGCCCGTGCTCCCCTTCACCATATTTTCAGAACGTCATTCCCTTCTTTCGTATTTCCTACCTAAAAATTTGGCCAGTGCCCCCCCCCCCCCCTTCACCATATTTTCAGAACGCCATTCTCCCCTTTCGTATTTCCTACCTAAAAATTTGGCCCGTGCCCCCTACACCATATTTTCAGAACGTCATTCCCTTCTTTCGTATTTCCTACCTAAAAATTTGGCCAGTGCCCCCCCCCCCCCCTTCACCATATTTTCAGAACGCCATTCTCCCCTTTCGTATTTCCTACCTAAAAAATGTGGCCCGTGCTCCCCTTCACCATATTTTCAGAACGTCATTCCCTTCTTTCGTATTTCCTACCTAAAAATTTGGCCAGTGCCCCCCCCCCCCTTCACCATATTTTCAGAACGCCATTCTCCCCTTTCGTATTTCCTACCTAAAAATTTGGCCCGTGCCCCCTACACCATATTTTCAGAACGTCATTCCCCCCTTTCGTATTTCCTACCTAAAAATTTGGCCAATGCCCCCCCCCCCCCTTCACCATATTTTTAGAACGCCATTCTCCCCTTTCGTATTTCTTACCTAAAAATTTAGCCCGTGCCCCCTTCACCATATTTTCAGAACGCCATTCTTCCCTTTCGTATTTCCTACCTAAAAATTTGGCCAGTGCCCCCCCCCCCCTTTTTCACCATATTTTCAGAACGTCATTTCCCTCTTTCGTATTTCCTACCTAAAAAACCCGCCCCCGCTCCTATACATTATACGTAATAATGGAAGCTATAGCACTTACTAAAACAAGTCTAGACGTCCACATAAAACGTGATTTGTGGGTCTACTTACTTTATAAAATGAATTTTAGAAAGATGAGACGTACAGAACCGTACAGTATGAAGGGAAAAACAATATCAAGTAATCGGTTCTTGTATTAACGCGATCTTGAAATAATCTTAATCCCCTCCCCTCCCCCTGGAAAGCCTAAAATCCCCCACTAAGGGGGAATTGAGAACCACTGGTCTATAAAATATGGCACAACACACTATACCTCATACGCGTGAAAACGTGATCGTTACTTAAAAATAAAAAAAAAACTGCAGCCGATTACGAATGAAAATGAATAAAAGTTCACAGATCTACAAGTGGGTGTTGTTTGTTACATATAAGCGGAAATTTGTCAAGAAGTGTTTTCCTCACTCCTGGATCTATGCGCTTGTATGAAACCACCAACTGCCAGGTTGTGGGAGGAGCTGGGCAAAAGACTCACGTCGGACTGCTCTGTTATAAACACAAGACGACCCAGAGACGACAATACATGCCAGCCACTGATTCTTGGATGACACCAATATTAACGTCAGTAACATATACCCTTTTATGACACAAATGCTAACTTCACAAGCTTATATATACTCTTGGATGACACCAGTGCTAACTTCAGTAACTCGTGAATAACACCAGTGCTAACTTCAGTAACTCTTTAATGACATCAGTGCTAACTTCAGGTATGTAAGTTATACCTGATACCCATATAAAAGGTACATCAATAACTTCAGTAATTTTTCAGTGATATAAGTGCTAACTTCAGTGATATGTACAAATGCTTCAGTCTCTATGAAATTACGTTTGTATCCATTTTGATACCAGGTAACTTCAGCATCTGCGTGCCACAGGTAATCCGCTATTGCATTTTGTGAATGGTTTTGTTGTTGCGTGGGCGAAGTTATCTGGGCGAGATTTAGCTCATGCCTGTAATCCAGACCGACTGACAGACTGACTGACAGACATACAACAACAAAACAGGCTGGCCAGATGATACCTGCCTGAATGAACGGGTGAATTAATAAATAAACGAACAATTCTTACAAATTATTACCGTTTCTATTGTTGTGTGTTTGTTTTTTCTTTGTTTTTCATGACATCAAGGTATGTATTTAAGAAGAATACCCATAGACATCCAGCGGAACTATTAGCAAAACATCTGGATCTTCTGTCCCACATATGTCGACGAAGCAGAACTGCGAGGGGAAGTCATTAAGTACCAGGAGTTTTACCAATAACTTAATTTTTCTCACAAAAGTGCGAACCATAAATTGCGTTTAAGTTTTAGTTCTCAACATAATCTCCCTGCCTGACAATACACTTGGGTCACATGTCTGCTAGCTTGTAGATGCCTTCTAGGACCAAGTTTATGTTGGTGTGGAAATAAACCAAGTCTGCACTGCCTCCATTATGTTTGTGAACACAGGAATGCTGTCTTGGGACCCATCTGTTACACACTCTCCTATAACCGAGGATCAATTAATTTGTATGCAGCACCGTGACTCATGTTGAAATACACGACGATTACATCAATAGGGGCTCACCTGTTGTCATGGACTAGCTGATCAATCTGCCGTTTCATTGAATCCATGACCATCTCTTACAGTTCTCCCACTACGTGGTTCATCACAGATGTATCGTCTTCCATTTTGAAATCTTTCAATCCATTTCATACTCTCCCATAACTCAAACAGTTGTCTCCATAGTGAACCATCATTCTTCTGTAGATCTCACAGAGTTTCAAATCCTATGACCACACAACAAGCAAATATCGTCTACTTGTTCTTCAAACGGTGCAAGACAAAAGTGGGGAGAGCCAGTGTGTAGTCGCTATTATGCATGAGCCCTACATGGGGTATTGCTAAGGAGTCAGTTTGTATCCTTAAATTGGATTTTCCGTTGCATATACTATTCCATGCAATGTATAAATAACATTCCTGTTACTTAATGTCATTCCTAGTGTACTAAAGTGGATCCCAGTATATCGGGAAATAAATGAGTTGATACGTGTAAAGAAAGAATGCGAGGAGACCCAACAACAAGATAGAAAAAGAAAATCCAAATAGAAGACCAATAATGTCACGTGCTCACATAGGAAATTAATATTATCCACTGGCCAGGAATGGATAAATTGTTAATTTTACCCGCAGAAAAGGAACCCACAGACTAAATATACACAGGTACAAACAGATAAACATAGGTTCTACAGGAATGTTTGCGTTGGTACGAGCACTTCAAATAGCACAGCATGTACTACAACATTGTGACACATGCAGCTGAGAAGGCATATTCTATGAGCGGAAGAAAGTACTCTGGATGCCAAACTATACGGACATCTGCAGGGTCGAGAGGTGACAGTGTAATTCAAGCAGGAAACATCAAACGAAGGCGGAGAAGAAGAAGAAGAAGAAGAAGAAGAAGAAGAAGAAGAAGAAGAAGAAGAAGAAGAAGAAGAAGAAGAAGAAGAAGAAGAAGAAGAAGAAGAAGAAGTGGAAGAAGAAGAAGAAAAAGAAGAAGAAGAAGAAGAAGAAGAAGAAGAAGAAGAAGAAGAAGAAGAAGAAGAAGAAGAAGAAGAAGAAGAAGAAGAAGACGAAGAAGAAGAAGAAGAAGAAGGAGGAGGAGGAGGAGGAGGAGGAGGAGGAGGAGGATCGAAATATTTAAGTGTGGTGGAAATTACAATTACCATGCCATTGTTTTGTAACATGTCAGTACTGGTGTTATGGATATCAACCGTCCGCCCAGAAAGCAATGGCAAACTACTGAGCGTAATCTTGCCTAGTACATCAAAAGCAGCTGAAAAAATGTTGATGTTGACTGAAACGTCCTGTAAGGGATATGCAACAAAAAACAAAGTTTGTGTATTGGTACACATGACAAATGCTGCCCTTGGGGTGTAGAGTACTAGCTCTTCCTTTATTCACGGTCACTGCAAACTGAGGTGGAGAAACCATTTCATTTTCTCGTCACATGTGGTCACTGTTTTGAGGAAAATCAGACAGGCACATAATCAGACTGCAAGTGGTACCATACGTATTGGGACTCTTCTCTAGCTATTGAAGTTGAGGACGGAGCATTTCTGGGAATGTCCCTAGTGCTGTGATGCGAGTTCGTGACTCAGCTCAAGTTTCCAGCCGCCTTTCCTTCCCCGGCAATTCTGAGAAATTTTATAATAGACTCGATTCTCATGTTATGAGGCCGGATCAATTCTACAGCTCTACTGTTGGTCAAAGGTAATTCCACCATTGCTAGGGTTTGAACCCCGACCACAGGCACTTTTGTTGACACCAGTAAACATGACAAATAATGTATGACTGCAACTACTATTCATACAACAATCAGTAAATAAAACGTATTTTTTCCCATGTTTGACAGGCTGCCTTCGCAATTAAGTCTACACAAATTGGATAACTGCGGGAACATGGCGAATTTTGTGAGAGATCTGCAACATCTCTGGCTTGGACATCTAAAGCAGTTTATTCTCATTGTTGGATTGCTAAATTCACTAGCTATATGCGAGACTAGAGCTGAAAATAACAAGCTCTAAACAAGACGTCGTGTGAGATGAAACTAAACAGCTATAATTCAACATGTAGTAACTGCACGTGGTGGAAAACCAAACATATTGAGTGTAGACTCAAGCATCCCATTGGTAAAGTTATTGTTTTATCTTCTTGTTTTCACTCCTAAATCTATTTTCTAGGATGTATGATGAAATCACATATAATGATAACTAGTGGACGCACAGGTCGATTTGACCGACATAACTGAAGCGCTCTCGCTTAAATTGTAGGTGCGCTAATGATGAGGCACGGGGTGTATTCTCAATATCGGTCAGTTGAACGTAACCGTTGAGTTCTCGTTAAGAAAGTAATGGCAAACTTCTGGACGTAAAATTGCTTAGAAAATCAACCTGAGGTATGGTTGATCAAAGCGTCCTGCGAAAGACTCCCACATTTTAAGAAGCACCTGTGTGTTCCATGTCTCCCACGGTTTGCATTCTTATGTCAAATGTAGCATCCTTGCTCCTCATATCACTAACATATTCACCTTGGGGACTAATGTTCAATAACATATGCATCTTTCTGTCTAATTTATTCTAATGCACATTTCTGTCTAATTGATTTTAATGCATCTTTCTGTCATAGTTATCCTAATTCATCTTTGTGTCTAATTTATCCTCATCCATCTTTATATCAATTTTTTCTAATGTATCTTTCTATCTAATTTATCCTAATGCATCTTTCTGTACAATGTCTCCTAATGTATCTTTCTGTATAATCTTTCATAAATCATTATTATATCTAATTTATTTTAATGCATCTTCCTGTCTAATTTATTCTAATGCATCTTTCTGCATACTGTCTTATAATGCATCTTTCTGTATAACGCCTCCTAATACATCTTTATATCTAATGTCTCCTAGTGTATCTTTCTGTATAATGTCTAATATACGTCTAATTTATTTTAATGCATCTTTCTGTCTAATTTATTCTAATGCATCTTTCTGTATAACTTCTCATAATGCATCATGCTGCATAAAGTCTCATAATGCATCTTGCTGTATAATGTCTCCTAACACATACTTCTGTATAATTTATCTTAAAGCATTTTCAGTCAAATTTCTCCTAAGATGCATCTTTTTTTGACTAATGTCCCCTATAATGTGCATCTTGATATGACCCCTAAAGTATCGTAGTAGAGGCCAAACCCGAGATCTGTTACCCATCTGTATGTAAGTTGCCAAACAAGATGTTCTTTGATATTCTACCGTCACCCATCATTCCCAAAATGTATATCTTTCTGTCTACTACTACTACTACTACTACTACTACTACTACTACTACTACTACTACTACTACTAACACTACTACTTTTACTACTACTACTACTACTACTGCTGCTGCTACTACTGCTACTACTACTACTACTACTACTACTACTACTACTACTACTACTACTACTACTACTACTACTACTACTACTGCTGCTGCTGCTACTGCTACTGCTGCTACTACTACTACTACTACTACTACTACTACTACTGCTTCTGCTGCTGCTGCTGCTGCTGCTGCTACTACTACTTCTACTACTACTACTACTACTACTACTACTACTACTACTACTACTACTACTACTACTACTACTACTACTACTACTACTACTACTACTGACACCTTGTAGTCTTGACAGACGATAATCTATAACACTATGCTTCAAAACGGCATAATAACTACAACTCAAAGCGGTAGAGGTTGTGACTGATCAGACAAATTCGCACTGTAAATGTCCGACCACAATGGATGCATATGAACACATGGTCATTTCCACCATCACGCACCATCTGGCGTCTCACACGCTCAATTTGTGACCTATTTGCAATCCTGTTCTCATTTGTCTTTATTCCATTTCTGATCTTTGCCCACATGCAACATGATCAGCAGCGACATGTTTTAAAGGATTAATATCAATGCCTGTATCAATCATGTCCCGCTTACACACATCTTTGTAGTCGTAGTACAAGGCCGGCCCTGAGATCTCCTACCCATCTGTAATTCACCAAAGAAGATGCTCTTTTGTATTCTACCATCATCCATCCTCCTAACATGTCCTATCTATATAAGTCTACGAAGACTGAGCATGAAACACACCGTCACACAACCTGATCTTTCCAATACTTCAGTATTTGATATTTTGTCTTGCCACTTAATACCAAGAATTCTTCGCAGACACCGCATATGAAAGCTGTTTAAACGTTTCTCTTGGTGTGAGTAAGTTGATCCAGGTTTCATTGCCATAAAGAAGAGTACTAAGGATACATACTTTTTAGACGAGGACTTTTGTTTTGGCGGTAAGCTTTCTGCTCTCCCAGACTCTTTTTGCTAACATGTTCATTGTTGTTGCTGCTCTACCAATCCTGATGTTGATTTTCTGATCTAGGTATAATTTGCTATTTACCTCTGATTCCTAGATATGTAAAATGGTCTACTATCTCCAGTTAGGCGTCATCAATTAAGATTGATGGTACCCCATGTGCACCTTGTGACATACTCTGTGTCTTCTTTTTGCTAATTTTTAAACCAAATTCAGAACAAGCATTGGAGAATGCAGATAGTAGACATAGCAATTCTTCCTCAGAGTGGGTCGTAATTGCAGCATTATCCGCAAAAAGCAACTCTCTGATTAGTACCCTCCTAATTTTGGTCTTAGCCTTCAATCTCTGAGCATTGTAGAGGCCGCCATCTGAGGGTGAGTGAATGTATATACCGACATCCTAATCATGAAATGCATATTTCAATAGAAGTGAAAAGTATATTCCAAAGAGGGTGGGGGATAGTACACAACCTTGCTTGACTCCACTCTTGATTTCAAACTCTTCTGAGTTTTGCACCATCAAACTTTATTATACCCTTCATGCCTGTGTGGAACAATAGATAGAAGAGTTGGTGGGCAGCCAATCTTCTTTAGTGCCTTGAACAGACCCTCACGACTGACCAAATGAAATGCCCTTATAATGTCGATGAAGGCAATAAACAGTGGTTGATTATGTTCCCGGCATTTTTCTTGCATCTGTCGCAATGAGAATATCATATCAATGCTAGACCGGCTCTGTCGGAAGCCGCACTGTGATTCGGGTAGACTTGATCTCCTGGGACTTGAAATCTGCGCAGAACAATTCTGGCAAATACTTTCCCAACAATACACAGAAGTGAAATGCCCCTATTGTTGTTACAGTCGCTTCGATCACCCTTGTTATTGTACAGCGTTATGATGCTTAAATCTTTGAAATCCTGTGGGTCTTGTCCTTCTCGCCAGCATAGCTCTATTAGCTGGTGGATCTGTAAGGAAAGTGTGTCTTGCCCACTCCTGATAACATCTATTGGAATCCCAATCTTTACCTGGAGGCTTGCCAGGTGCAAGTTCATTTATAGCACACTTAACTTCTGTTATGGTAGGAAGTGTGTCCAGATGGTCAAGAGTTGGCAGGGCCTCTATGGCGTTGAGGGCATCATCCGTCAGCTTGGTCTCACTTGAGTAAAGTTCTAAATAGTGCTCGATCCATCTATCCATCTGCTGTTTCTTATCAGTGATGATTTCTCCAGTCAAGGTTCTCAGCGGTGCACTTATTTTGATCATTGGACCACAGGCTTTCTTCAAATCCTTCATACGCACTCAAGAAATCATCAGTCGTATGTATGGTACACATGTTTTAATTCAGGAGAACCTGATCATTGTCACAATGTACACACAAGGCCGCCTTACAAACACTTATAGCACTCAGCCAATTACACAAGCCCTACACACAATTACTCGCTATCTTCAACTGGCACTCCCGCAAAAGCTATAAACTCGCTCCAGAGCACACAACGATCCTTCCTCTAAACTGTCTGATGTTTTCAAACTGTTCAGTTCGTCTCGTGGTACTGGACCACGTGTCCCTAGTGACAACTCGGGCTGTCTCAACAGTCACGTAGTGCGTTAGTCCGCCCGTGTTGTGCTGGGTCGTTTGGTGTAATGCCGTCTGGTCAGTTCAGGACAGCATCCCGTGAACTTAGGTCCCCTCATATCACTAGGTCTTGTCCTGTCATTGTCCTATTTATGACATCCCCAGATTCCTGTCTCGACTCTCTCTACTGTCCTGCAGATGTCCTGTCGTATGACCTCTCTGTGCTCCTTACCCATGTCCTGTCTATCGTTATCTCTGTAGTCCTTGACTCTATTCTGTCCCTTGTCCTCTCTATGTCCTTTCCCTATTCCCTCAACACTCTGACATCCACCCATTCTCCCCGGGTATTGTGTCACCAAATTCATTCCAAGGATTGTGACACAATGTCGTGTATGCATATAAAATTAGTCTGAACTAATTCGTCAGTGAGTTGTGTTAATTAATCAGTCACTATTTTTGGTATCACTCTGATTCATAAGGATATAATACACTGTTGAAGTATCCACTCACTGGTCTATCATCAGCTTCACACGCTTGATATGCTGCCAAGAGTCAACTACTCTCTTACATTCTACTACTGGGAGCTGTTAACGGACCAAGGAATATTGTCTTACAATTATGGTTTCCCAATAATATGCAACGCCTTTCACACACCCAAAATTGGTAGCCCCGAAACAATTTGTCTCTTTTAACGGAGACTAATCATGGATATAACATCCATGGCTCACGTAAAATGTTTCCTCAACATCTTTATTCAAGAAATGTGTCCACTGATTTACACCTTCTTAGCTCCCGCTTGTTGGTAGACTTTTCTCTTGTGTAGTCGTAACCTATATTAATCACTTGTGTCCCTTGTATAAGTGTGATCTCCCTTTCTTAGAAAGTGGTGTTTGTACGTTATATGTTTGTATTATGTGAGTTTGCGTGTTATGTTATTACTACTGTATGTTTTAATTAGAAACATAGGTGTATGTTTATAATATGTGTACTGTTGGTTTCCAAGTGTCATCAGGTAGGTCACTCTATCTCATAAATGAAGGCTTATGCTCAATTTTTGAGATGAGTTACCGAACTGTGATTCTTGGAAATACAACCATTGATGTAATGTAATTCTAATGTCGACACATATAAAATCAATGAACGCCTACATTGTTACAAAAAGACGGAGACAATTATTACAAAAAAGTACCTGTGCAAAAACGTGCACCAATATTCACACATTCTTGTTTTAATGCATTCATTCCTCCTTTTATACTCCCTTCATTCAGTCATCCGTACTATGCCTTGTTAAAAATGTTTGTCATATTTAAATAAAATACGCACGATTTGAAGTTGACAAAACGAGCTGATTTAGTTTTATCACTACAATATTACAATACTAATCTCATTAAGTTTTCTAAATGAGATACACTATATACAAGATTGTCTGATTGCGATAGGCAATAGTAAGGGAGAAAAACTTCAATTTCTTAAGTTAAGGTTTTGTAAATTTAGTTGAAGTGATGTTTAATTTAAAGACATGTATTTCAACAAAAAAATAAATATATTGCCAGCTGTGTTAGCTCCCTTATATCTCTCATTTAGTACTTAATTAAATATTTAAGGAATTTGTAAAGTAAAATGTGCTAGAACTTATGTAATTACTACGTAGAACAATAGATACACTAATCTTTATCAAAGTTGTCTTCTCGACAAATCTAACTATAGCATACTACTTTGATGTTATTTAACCTTTAAATTTTAGGCTTATGGGAAAATTTATATCACCTGTGCAACTGTTCATAAAATGAATCTCGAACAATTCAATGTTATCTAACTAACTATGTAATATAATATAATCTAACTATTTACACTAATCCGTAGTCGTTCTAGATGACTGGCGTTGTTGTCTTGTCATTGATCTGCGCGACTGCAAGGTCTGATGGTCTCGTTAGCAAGTCGGTCAAAATGTTTTTAGAACCCTTGATGTGTTTAATGGTGAAAGAATAATTCTGTAGAATGAGGGCCCATTGGTAGATTCTGTTGTTTCTCGGTTGTCCTTTCTCGATCACCATCAATGGGGAATTGTCAGTTTCGATGATGAAGTGTGTCCTGGCAAGGTATTTAGTCAATTTACTGACACAGTACACAATTGCGAGAGCCTCCAATTGAGACACACCATACTGTGATTCTGCTGGGCTTAGTTTCTGCTCACATACACTATTGGATTTTAAATGTTGTCGTAGGCCTGGAGCAACATCCCGGAAATTCGTCGTGGCACTAGCGTCTGTTCTCAGAGTATAAGATAATTGTCTATTAGGGAGACGAAGGATAGGGATATTACTGAAGTAATACTTCAGTTGTGACATTGCATTTTTAAAACAGCACTCTGCACATCAATTTTTGAATTAGATCTTAAAAGATCTGGAAAAAAAACCACTGGTGATTTCAGCTAAGTTCGGTATGAACTTGTAATAATTCACCAGGTCTAAAAGGCTTCTAATTTGATTTTTGGTGGTAGGCATCGTGAGATTCAATATTGTGGTCACGATTTTCTCATCAGTACTTAAGCAGCCTTTGGATATCTTATGGCCTAGGAATTCAATTTCCTCGAATACCAACTCAACTTTTGTTGGCTTCACAGTGAGCACAAACAATTTTATTATGTCAACAATGTGTTTCACAATTTGCCTCAGAATTAAATTTATAGATAATACATTCCAATGGAATGAGATGGTAACTTTTGATTTACATACAATATCATACAAACATGGTGGAACAAAATATCCTAATACTGATGTTGTAAGCACCATTGGTAGGTTAATCAATATAAATATGGTCGGTGTTGGCTGCAGTTAGTAAGTGCAAAGCGCTGTCAATAACTTCTTAGCACCATTAGTAGTACACCTGCGATGGAGATGGTTGTGTGCCATACTGGTAAGTTTATGTTCTGATTTCTGTTGTTTTTCTTATGTCCCTTGAAACACGCGTCATTGTCTAATATGTTGCTGTCCGTGGTTTTTAGACTGTGTTGTTTGCTAGAACAAGACTGTAGGGCATCTGCTTTTCGTTTTAAGTAAGTTTCTGGGTTGTCCTGTGTGTGTCTTGTCTGTCTATGTCGCTGTCTTTCTGTGATGTTGCTTTGCTGACAGTGCAACATTCTGTGGGTTTAGTAATCTTGTGTTTAATCTTTTTGTGTAAAACGTCACAATAATTTCCCTGAGGAGAATCTGTGTTATGTAATCTTTCAGGCTGTTTTGTCATCTTCTGAACAGTCGCATCCCTTGGATTTGTCGATTTCAGTTGCTGTTCTTGGTTACTTAATTCTTTATCAGTGGTAGTTACTTTCAATACTGGCTTTCTTTTCAAATGCCTTGTCTCTCAGGCATTAATCTCTTTGTGCGTGCAGTATTTTACGTCCGGTAAGCCACCCTATAATTAGATCTGTGCAAGGATTATCCAGAATTGCACAAGTAAATGTGCCTGTAAGGAAGGGTGTACAAATGTGAGCTGTAGCTAGTGGATATTATTCCACCTTGCCCGAAAATGTTCGGCAATTTACAAACTCTCCTGTGTAATCTTCTGCGTTAGCACTCTCTTTCCTTAAATCAATGAAAGTACTACCGGAATCGATCAAAACATTACAAGGTTTGTTGTTAACTATACCCCTGTGGAAATGCAATTTTCCTCTGGAGGAAGTTACTGCATTGACGTTTTCATTTGATAATCGGTACTGTATGTCCGCAATTTAATACCCCGTCCTCATGAATCTATGACATGTTTGAAATTTATCATAATTTAGAATATCAATTGCTGCAAGAGCATTGTCTTCCATTCTTTCCATTCCTTCGCATTCACTCTCGCTTTCATCAGACGATGAATCAACGAGTACTGCATTCACACACTTCAATCTCTGGTGACCCGACACTTGGCATTATAGTGACCCCAACTTTTGCACAAAAAAAAACAACAACATTGTACTGCCCACCGGTAGTTTTCTCTTTTGCTTTGTTGTTTCTTCACCATCATATCTAGTTGCGCTGGGTAACCAGGGTTTGAGTCACACATTTGAAATTGAAAATGATTAAGTTTGTAATATGGACATTGTGGTGTATTAGATTTCTGTTTCTCTTTGTATCTAAATGGTTTGTATGGTTTGGTGTCAACTGCATCTACAATATTATTTTCATTGTTGGTTAATGTGAAAATATCTCTGTTGGAACAAACAAAATACAGATCCTTTTATCTCTAACTGTTCTAAAGATTCAATATGAGACTGTTGTAGAAATTTAGCAAAGGGTGTTGGAATAGATGATAGATTGTGTCCATTATCATAAGATCTGTTAGCTTTTCAAAGCTTTTATTCACCTTTGCAGCGTTCAGCCACTTATTATAAACATCTTGCACCTGAGAAACGTAATCAATGAAAGTTTGATGTGCTTTATGTTTTAGTTTTGAGAACTATACCTGATACCCTGGTGCATCTAACCGAAAGTGTTGCATGAGTCGTTGATGTATATAGTCATAATCTTTCCTGAGTTCTTGTGGGATTGATTCAATGACGTTTAAACGCTCTGCTGATAAAATTCGCATATAGATCATGGCCCAATGCTCTTTTGGGACTTATTGGTACTTCATTTGGAACTCGAAGTGCTCAGACCAGACTGAAATGGAATAGCCTTGGCAGAGTGGTTTAACTATGCCTTTATACTTAGTAAACTTGTTTTCCTCTTCTTACTTTTTAATTTGGTAGTTGCAATGTGCACCTGTGACTCAACCTCTAGTTCTTTCATTTTTAATTGGGGCTGTGACTCAATTCCTTTAAGTTTGTTAGCTTCAGCTAATTCTAGTTCTTTCAATTTAGTAGCTTTAGCTAGTTCTGCATCTGCTAATTCTTTCTTATGTAAGCGTTCTTGTGCTCTTTCTCTCTTTCTCTATCTTTTGCCTCTTTCTCTGCAGCAGCAATTCTGTCAGTATGTTCTTTATATTTCTTCTCTGCATATTGTTCTAATTTATCACCAGTATATCATAATTGTTGTCCTGCCTCAATGCACTCTTTAAAAGTTGTCATTGTTATAGGTTTTCCTTACACAAATTCAATGTACATTACTGATACAATGTACACAATACAATGGTAATAATATCGAAATTAATTTACAAGCAATTTAAAAAAAAAATAGAGTGCTGCTTTAAACAGCAATATCGAAAAGTGGGTACTTATCTGAATTTGAAAAACTTGTGTTTTTCCAGTGCCACTCGCAGATGACTTTCTGCCCGAGTTCTTCGCACTGTCTGTGTAGTTGATATGTTATTAACATTACGTTCATCACTTCTGTTTATTTAGAGAAGCAACAATTATTATCACACAAAAATGTTGTCTGTCAAGTCAAAATTTTCAGAGGAAAGATATTATGCGATATATAAATTAGTGAGTTTAATCTGTCGTTTCTCTTTTGTCGTTATGTCGTTTTTTGTTCTGTAATAGTTATCTTTAACAGCCGTGGAACTTCAGCTGAAACGTTTACATGCAAATATCATACATGTTCAAATTCAATACATTTAATTTATCAAATTTAATACTCTTTAATTTCTGCCAGCACTCGATTTACTTTCTCTCATCTAGTTCATTTTCGGCTGTGCGTTTTCAATCATACGATTTCATACATGTGACATCATTGATTCACTCAAATTCTACTTTCATCTGTTTAATTCTACTTTCTCTCAAGTCGTAGGTTCACTCAATCAATTTTACAATCACTTATTAATTTACAGTCATTCAGGCTGTTGATTTCATCAATCATTAGATTGCACACTTCTGACATCAATCAATTTTACATACTTGATCTCTACTCTTGGTCACTTTACTCTCACAATCTTGCGATTAGCTTTACACACACTCAGGCTGCTGGATTCATTTGTTACTCAATCGTTAGATTGACCACTTCTGACACCAATCAATGTTATACCTGTCAACGTCTTACATGCGCACAGGTATTCAAATCCTTCATTCTCACTCAAGAAAACATCAGTCGTACGTATGGTATACACGTTTTAATTCAGGAGAACCTGATCATTGTTACACACAACGCCGCGTTACAAACACTTATAGCACCCAGCCAATTACACAAGCCCTACACACAATGACTCGCTATCTTCAACTGGCACTCCCGCTAAAGCTATACACTCGCTCTAGAACACAAAACGATCCTTCCTCTAAACTGTCTGAGTCCCGTCTGAAGTTTTCAAACTGGTCAGTTTGTCTCGTGGTATTGGACCACGTGTCCCTGGTGACAACTCGGGCTGTCTCAACAGTCACGTAGTGCGTTAGTCCGCCCGTGTTGTGCTGGGTCGTTCGGTGTAATGCCGTCTGGTCAGTTAAGGACAGCGTCCCGTGAACTTAGGTCCCCTCATATCACTAGGTATTGTCCTGTCGTTATCATATTTATGGCATCCCCAGATGTCCTGTCTCTAATCTCTCTACTGTCCTGCAGCTGTCCTGTCTTATGACCTCTCTGTGTCCTTACCCATGTCCTGTCTATCGTTATCTCTGTAGTCCTTGATTCTATTCAGTCCCTTGTCCTCTCTATGTCCTGTCCCTATTCCCTCAACACTCTGATATATATATATATATATATATATATATATATATATATATATATATATATATATATATATATATATATATATAGTATATATATGTGTGTGTGTGTGTGTGTGCTCGCGTGTGTATGTTTGTGTGTGTGTGTGTGTGTGTGTGTGATATCCATTATCTTGCAGGCTAGCTTGGGTGGTCATGCCTTTCCACAACGGCATGAATATACATTACGTTCAGTAGCATCTTTTCCGTGCCATGGCACAAGAATATTAAACATCTTCTCACGCTGTCTTCGTCTATATATCTTTCCGAAATTCTGTCTGTTCGTCACCACATGTTACAGTTTTTGTCTTCTAATAATGTGGCCAGAAAATGATGACTGCTTCTTTCTGAAGGGATGTAAGGGCGGGTGGGGAGAACTGTCTGGTGTGGGTTTGGGATGTGTGTGTGTGTGTGGTGTGTTGTTGGGGGAATGTGTGCATGGTGTGTGCGTGAGGGTATGTGTGTGGTGGATGGGTGAGGATATGTGTCTGGGTGGGGGATAGTGTGTGGTGTGTGGGTGGGGGATGTGTGTATGGGTGGGGGATATGTGTTGGTGAGTAGGGATTGTGTGATGGTTGGGGAAGCATGCGAAGGTGGTGTGGCTGTGTAAGGTGGGGGATGTGTGCATGGATGGGGAATGTGTGAGTGGGGTTGTGTGACTGGCTTAGAAATATGTAGGTGGGTGATGGATGTGTATGTGTAGGGGCGGGATGTGTGAGTGGTTGGAGGATGTGTGTGGGTGGGGGTATGTGTAATACGAGATATGTTTGGTTAGGTGTGGGTGGGTGGGGTGTGTGGGTGCGTAGTGGAGGATGTGTGAGTGAGTGTGTGTTGGATGGGTGGGGAATGTGTGTCTGTGTGTGGGTGGGGATATGTGTATGGTGTGTTAGTTGGGGATATGTGTGGTGTGTGGGTGGGGATGTGTGTGTGGGTGGGGGTATGTGCTGGGTGTGTTGGTGAGGGTATCTGTGGGGGTGTGGATGTGGATATTGTGTGTTATGTGATTGGGCATATGTGCGTGGTGTGTAGGTGGGATATGTGTGGTGGTATATGTGTGTGGGATGTGTGGGTGAGGGATATGTGTGTGTGGTGCGTAGGTTGGGAATATTGTGTGGTAAGGGATGTGTGTGATGTGCGGGTGGGGATGTGTGTGGTGGGAGATGTGGGTTAGGGATTGTGTGGATGGGTGGATGATGTATGTGTGGTGGAGGGGTGTGTGTGTGAGTGGATTGGGGATGTAGAGATGGTTAGGGAAATGTGGGTATGTGTGGGTAGGAAGATGTCAGTTGGTGGGGATGTGTGTGTGTATGGTTTAGGGATGTGTGAGTGGCTGTGCGATGTGTGGGTTAGTGGGGTTTGTGTGTGCGTGGGTGGGGAATATGTGGTCGAGGGAGGTGTGGTTGGAGGATGTGTGGTTGGAGATGTGAGTGGGGGATGTGTTGATGGAGGATGGGTGTGTGGGTTAGAATATGTATGTGGGTTTGCGCGGGATGTGTGGGTTAGTGGGGGATGTTTGTGTTTGTGGCGAGTGTGTTTGGGTTGTGGGAACAGGTGAGGGCAGTGTGTGTGGGTGGGGGATGTGCAAGAGGGGGATGGGTCGGTTGGTGGGGTATGTATGTGTCCCTGGGTGTGTGTGTTTGTGTGTGTGTGTGTGAGTAGGTGTGGTGTGTGTGTAGGTGGGGTGATGTGTGGGTAGGTGGGAGATGGGCCTCATAACATGGTAATTTATCTTGTTTATGTGTACAACATTCCATTTCACAATGTTTTTTTTTCTTCCTATGTGAATGTATAATGCTCTTGATGAATGAAAGATGAGTGATTGGAAGGGCCGAATGTAAAACGGGCCTGCATGACCAATTTGTGACCCTTTTAAAATAAAGTTGATTTGATTTGATTTGATTTGATGTTTGCGATAAATGTTCTTTGCAATCAGCATCACTTAAATAAAACGGCCAGGTTGCTCAGTTTGGCTGAACAATTAATTTTTAGAATTTGTCAATTAAAACCACATCTCTAAACTTCCATGGATTTTTTTAACCTGTTGACTAATTGTCCAGGTTTCGCAGGCGTATGTTAAAATTGGTTCAATGTACCACGCAAGACCTCTTTTTTTAACGGTCAAGGACAAGGACTTATTGTACAAAACGTTCTTGATGCAATCAAATGTATTTTTGCTTGCCCTATTACGTTCTTTATCTCAGTGATGTTTCTTCTGTTTGATGTTATCCATTGTCTAGATAACTGAAATTATGTACATGCCCCAACATAACGTCATTTACTTTAAATGCACTTGGGAGACTGCTGAAAAAGACGATATACGTTGCGTATGAATATGCAAGGGTGTAGTCATTTGTAAAGCATGAGCTGTGAAAATAAAAAAAAAGGCTGGACTGAAAAACCACTGCAGGAAATCGTCCTCCTGGAACGTCAAGCATTCTTTGCCCACATTGTCAAAGAACATTAAGTACTTTAAGTAATTAACTTAATAAAGTAAAGTTGAATTGAATTGAACGGAACATAATTAATGGCACATTTAGACACAATCTGTTTCTTTGATGCAACCTTGACTTCCGTCTTTCTATTATTCAAATTAAAGCCCAGTTGTTCACATTCTACAAATACTGTATCTATCAGTTCCTGTAGTTCCTTCTGGCTTGTTGCTATGAAGACGGTGTCATCAGCATAACGTATGTTATGTATATTATGTCTACCACGATATATTTTCTGTAGATCTCATTATATATTCACTGTGGTGTTTCTCCATCAAGAATGATGATGACAATTCATTTCATCCAGTGGGGTTGAACGTTTGAAGCCGTATGTACTAAGATGGCTGATAAGACCTATTTGGGCTTGAAATGTTCTTTGACATTGTGGGCAAAGAATGCTTGCCGTTCCAGGAGGAGGATTTCCTGCCGTGGTTTTTCTGTCCAGCCATTTTTTCACAGCTCATGCGTTACAAGTGACTACGCCCTTGCGTGATAATGTACGCAACGAATGTCGTCTTTTTCAATAGTCTCTCAAGTTTCGTGATAAATTCCAAAAGCTTTTAGTTGTCAAGGTCTCACATCCGAGGTTGCGACGCGTTGTCTGTACCAACGCCAGACAACATAACAACACGCAACCCTGAGTAATGTTAAACACGGCAGAGAGAACGCGGCGTCGTTACTGACGCCCGGATAGGTAGCCACGCACAGCAATTGAGTTCACCCCGTGAACCGTGCAGGGGACACCAGCTGACGCGAGCGTGTAAGCGTGTAAGACGCCAGAACTGGCAGACGGGCTTAGATCGTTGAACGGACAGGTCGAAAGGGAATGCGAGTTGAGTTTGAATCTGCCTTGAGAGCTAGCCTGTACGACAGTGGAAGACTGAGTCGAATGCTTGTATAGTTTAACTGTAAGTAAGATGTTTATTGCTTGCATGTATTATTATGTATTGTAGTGATCTTGTTCATGTTGAAATGATTGCTATAGATTGTCAGTGCGCGATGTTTGTGCGATAATTAATGCAGCGCGTCAATAAAGCGTGTGAATAATACTTTCGGATATTCACTTCGTGTGATTTGATAGTTTGATATTACTTCACACTTGCCAGAAAACGAGCTACTTGTCTTGTGTTATGCAAGACTCTGACAAGTGCGAATGTGGAGGCTTTCGTCCGGGTTTTGAATCAAATGCGAACGTATAAATTTTTTTGTCCGAGTTTGAAGCGGATGTGAACATGCCGATAGAAGTGCGCAAGTCATAGATTAAGGTAAAGTAACGAATTAATAGAGTTGATTTAATTAAATCATAAGTGTGAAGATATTATTTGAAGCCAACCGAGGCGTCTTCAGACTTAGCACTAAATTCAACAAATTTTGTACCTAAAATCCAAAATGTCATTGAGTAGAGGTAGTGTGAGCGTGAAAGTTGTTGAATGTTGTAACGACTAACAATAATACTTGACAGCATACAAACCTTTACAGACTTCAGTAACATTACACACACCATACATTTACAAACGTTCTAATTTCGTTTAGTTTAAAAAGTACAGGTTTTTTTTTGGACAACTTTACCTGAGTCTGGTGAACTTCAAAAAATTTTTGTGCGTCAACCCGAAAGACGTTCCAGTGTGATTTCAAGCACCACTGAACAGCACAGTACCCAAGGATTACTTGAGTATTACATTTTTTTCATCTCTCTTTATACTTTCGTTAGTCTGGCTTTAGACATTAACTGTGCTATATATATATACTTGTAACTTACTAACATCATAAGTAATTTTGTGTATATTTATTCCATCATACCTATTGTTCATCATGTCTTCTTTAAACGATTTCATTGAAATGGGTTTAAAAATGAATATGTCTGGTGTAAATATGCAGAATATTGTTTGAAACAAGAGCAAATTAGTGAGAGGGATGAGAGAGCGGCCGAAAGGGCTCAGAAAAGTAAAGAGGCAGACTCAGAAGCTGCTCAAAAGCTTCAACATGCACAAGCAGAAGCTGCTCTAAAGCTTCAACAAGCACAATCAGAAGCTGCTTTAAGACAGTCAGAAGCTGCAGTGAGGCAAGCTGAGATCTTAGCACAAAGTAAGAAAGAAGAGCAAGAAACACAAATGAAAATTGAACAACTAAAAGCTGAATGTTCTAAAGAGAAAGTGAATAGAGAAACAGACAAAGATCAACCGCATAAGAAGTACCAAGGTCTGATCAGAAGTTACAACACAGGTGATTGCATAGCAGCATTCACCCAAAATTTTGAATTTGTTATGGATCATTACAAAATCCCAAAACCTGAATGGGGGATAGTATATGTAAGAAGTCTTTCTGGGGAACCTCTTAAAGTCATAGAGTCGATCCCAAATGACCTGAAAGAAGACTATCTTTACATAAAAGCAAAAATTATGTCACATTTTTTGCTAGATGAATCAGGTTATAGAGAACAGTTTAGGAAGTTGTCTCCTAAGCCAACACACACGTTCTCTGATTACATCTCAGAAATTCAAAATATTTTTTTCTAAATGGCTGTCAGCAGCTAAAGTAAATGGAAGTTATGACAAATTGGTTGACCTTATGTTGAGAGATAAGATTATTGCATCTCTCCCAGCCCCCTTTTCTAAATGTTTGTTGGAATGTCAGTGTGAAAGTGTTCAACAGATTGAAAGTCGTGGCTCTGGTTATTTTGCAGCCAATAAGCATTGTTTCTCTAGTAGTCTGACCAGCACAGACTTTGTAGCAGCAGCTACATATGGCAAATACCAGGCAGGGTCAAATAGCAAACAACGACCTTATGGCAAACTGCAGAGAAATTATATCAGTGTAAATATTGCAACTATGCACACAATGAGCATGATATGTGCGACCAACATCCTGGGTACACTGCTTACTTGCATAATTACATTTCTAAGCAAGAGAAAGAGAGGAAGGACTACAAAAAACTTACAAAATGTTACCTTTGTAAGGCTTTTGGTCACTGGCGTAAGGATTGTAAAGCCAAGTCAATGACCAAAAAGGCT
The DNA here is from genome assembly GCA_014155875.1 of Cepaea nemoralis. Classification (NCBI taxonomy): domain Eukaryota; kingdom Metazoa; phylum Mollusca; class Gastropoda; order Stylommatophora; family Helicidae; genus Cepaea; species Cepaea nemoralis. Next base: position 25,295 of record JACEFZ010009704.1, on the reverse strand, counting down.
AATGCAGCCATGTTTGACATTTCTTCGTCAGAAGATGAAAGTGTACAAGATCACCCAGTAAACTCGGCACATTCCATTGAAGTATTCCATCAGGAAAAATGTACCATTTGTGATCAATTTCATGAGGATGGCGTGTTAACATGCGGCCATTCTATACCTATTACCAGTGAGGAGGCCAATTCTGTAGTAAACTCCAAAGGTAAACTGAACATCCACCAGGGGTATGTTAATGGTAAACCTGCCACAGTTTTACGTGATAGCGGAAGTACTCTCATTGGTGTAAAGAGAGATTATATTTTACCAACACAATATAGTGGTAAATATGTCACATGCAGGACATTCTCAGGGAACATAGAGAAATATCCACTTGCATGGGCACATATAACTACACCATTCCTTACAGGAAAGGTTAAATTCGCAGCATTAACCAATCCTTGCTGTGATATTATCATTGGAAACCTTCCTGAAGTGAATGACATACCACATGACATCAATACATCATCTGTCAGTTGTAATATTGACACTACCATTTCACCTTCATCACCAATCACCATTCATGATGTATTACCACCTGTAAATGAATGTACAAATACCAACCTGGCTATGCCAGAATATACATGTAACTGTGTGAATGTAACATCAATGTGTGATGAGAATGATCGTTGTAATGTAGTAAATGCAGTAACTCGATCTACTGCACAGATGCAAGATCGAATCGATCAAACAGAGGCTTTACAACGAGTAAGTCCTGTTGTAACATCTCCTGAGACAACTAGGGAGACGTTTATAACATCTCAGAAAGCCGATCGATCTCTGCAAAAGTATTTTAAACTTATAGGTCAAAAGCCAAGAGTAGCAAAGAATGCTCAATGGTACTTTGCTCTCAAGAACGGAATTCTAACACGGTACTACACCAAAGGTTCCAGCACTATAGAACAAACAGTGCTACCGTTAGAAAACCGCAAACAAGCATTGAATATAGCTCATGACGTACCCTTTGCAGGACACATGGCTTATGCTGTCAGAGTCTAATGTATTGCCAGCAGAGGTGCAGGGACATCGTTACGTCCGCCAGGCGAATAGTTCCTAGCGGGGATGCCGTAACATCGTTACGCCCGCCAGGCGAGTATTAGTTACCTGCCTGCGAGGTTGCCGGCTGACGAGACAGCCAGCGGTCAGGCAAGGACAAAGCAGGACGCACGCAGGCCTCGTGAAGCCACTTCAGGTGGGCAGGCGCGTTGCGAGAAATAGCCAGACAGCTCTGGGACTCGGACTCGACTGGACGTATGATGGGAGAAAGGCTTGTGTAGTTCTGTGGCCCGAAAGTCGAGTGCTTGTACATCTTGTGAGACTAGTGTAAGCTGTGGGTTGCTTGTAAGTGTATTGTTATAACTTATGTATTGTGATGATCATCTCTAGATCGTGATCTGTAAATAAATCCATCGAAACTTCGTGTCGTTGAGTCTCAAGTCAAATCACGTTGTATTTGTACTGTCTCACATGTGTTAGGTTAACGAGCCAGGTTTAAGACCCTGACATGTGTGGACGTGGGGGCTCGTCCGGGATAAAAATATCCTGATCGGCCAAAAGCCAAAGTTAACCAAAAATGCAAGATGGCATTTTGCTTTGAAAAATTGTATCTTGTATCCCGAAAGTATATAGAAAGAAACATATACTCAAGTGTCCTGGATGCGATGAAGAACGGGTGAAATTCGGACTAGGAACTGTAGGGTCGCTACTTCAAAACCCAAATGACCTCTACGGGCAAGGGTTTCAGATGGCACAGAAAACCTGCTTTGTTTTTGGAGGAAATAAATTAGCGTCTATTTGATGTGGTGTGTATGCTTGTCACTAAGTTTTGATTAGGTTTGTATGGCGTTGAGTGTAATTGTAGGTCGTAATGTTGTCCGTCAACAGTTTTTTTTCCCCACAAGTAACTTTCTTTCCGAAACTTTCTGCTTTCCACAATTCACTTTACAAAGACAATCTAACTATATCTTAACACGCTACAACATTGATGACACATCACTTACATCAAGATGACATTCAGTAAGGACATAGACATCAAGTTTACAAGATGGCGACAAGGTCACAATGGCGGCAACTTCACAATGTCGACAAGGTCAAACGGTGAAAAGTTCCACAATCACAAATGTTTTACACGTTTACAAGATCAAACAATATGTATGTACTCTACGTTCACATTTAGTCTCCATGTTTAAACAATGTAATAATATATATCAAAATGAGCCTTCACAATCACATTTAAATGCACTCTAAAGTTGGACAAAAATTTCTAAGTTCACAAATCTAGGTTTTAAATGTTAATTACTTAAACCACGTTCATTTTAAAGCCGGACGAATGCCACCACGTCCACACATGTCAGGGTCTTAAACCTGGCTCGTTAACCTAACACATGTGAGACAGTACAAATACAACGTGATTTGACTTGAGACTCAACGACACGAAGTTTCGATGGATTTATTTACAGATCACGATCTAGAGATGATCATCACAATACATAAGTTATAACAATACACTTACAAGCAACCCACAGCTTACACTCAGTCTCACAAGATGTACAAGCACTCGACTTTCGGGCCACAGAACTACACAAGCCTTTCTCCCATCATACGTCCAGTCGAGTCCGAGTCCCAGATCTGTCTGGCTATTTCTCGCAACGCGCCTGCCCACCTAAAGTGGCTTCACGAGGCCTGCGTGCGTCCTGCTTTGTCCTTGCCTGACCGCTGGCTGTCTCGTCAGCCGGCATCCTCGCAGGCAGGTAACTAATACTCGCCTGGCGGGCGTAACGATGTTACGGCATCCCCGCTAGGAACTATTCGCCTGGCGGGCGTAACGATGTCCCTGCACCTCTGCTGGCAGTACATTAGACTCTGACAATGCTAAAACTAGAGCAATGTTACTTACTCAATTTTATTGGCCAAAGTTTTGCAACGATACCAAACAGTATTGCAGATCGTGTGACATCTGTCAAAAGCTTGTCAAAAAGGGTAAACACCCACAAGCTGAATTGCAAGTTACTGATTTGGCTAGTAGACCGTTTGAAAAGATCTCGGTCGATATAGTTGGTCCTCTGAACCATATAACATCTAAAGGTAATAGATACATTGTAACACTCATTGATCTATGTACTCGTTGGCCAGAAGCGATTCCAATGAAGAACATAACTTCCAACGACATCATGGAAGTGTTCTTTCATATTTTTGCGATGGTAGGATTCCCTGATACCATCCTTTCAGATCGGGGTAGCCAATTTATTTCCTCGGCTACACAAGCATTTACCAAAATGTTGGGTGTTAAACAATGCTTCAACAGTCCATATCACCCACATTCGACCGGTATAGTAGAAAAGATTAATGGCGATATGAAACATATGCTCTCTAAGGTAACCCAAGAACATCCTGAAGATTGGGATACTTATCTGCCTGCCATTTTGTTTGCATATAGGGAAGTGCCCCATTCCAGCACTGGGTTCTCACCATTCGAAATGTTATATGGTGCACAACCACGCGGCCCATTATCTCTGTATGAATCTGTGTTGACTGGAAGTACAACTGTGTCTATACCCATTTCACCATATGAACATGTAACATCATTGCGTGATAGAATTATGAAATCATGTATATTAGCCAAAGAAGCTCTCCAAAAATCAGGAGCTATTTACCGACAATATGCTAACAGAGGAAATAGAACTATTACACTGACGCCAGGACAGGACGTGCTTCTTCTTTTGCCAAGTGATAGACATCTCCTAACTGACTCATGGCAAGGACCGTTCAAAGTGCTACGACAAATTTCGACGGTAGATTACGAGATTGCAGTTAGGGACAAACATAAGATTTTCATATTAACATGCTCAAACCATATCACCACAGGCAAGACGAACAAGTAGAGACTGCAGCAAGCACCTCCATAGTGGACCAGACGGACGACAACGACACTGACGAGATACCGACACCAGGTCTTGACACGACGACCAACTTACAAGACATTAAGGTAAATCCTAAACTGACTCAGACACAAACTGACAGTTGCAGACAACTGATACAAGACTACAGGACGATCTTTTCTGACAGCCCAGGACAGACAGATTTAGTGCAACACCAAATCATCTTAACATCTGACGTTCCTATTAAGTGTAGACCATATTCCATCCCTATACACTATAAAGAAAAACTTCATCAAGAAATCATTGATTTAGAAACAAATCATATCATTCGACGTTCACAATCTCATTTCTGTTCACCAATAGTTTTGGTACGCAAAAAGGACAACACTATTAGACTTTGTGTGGACTATCGTAAACTCAACAGTATTACACAGTTGGATTTAGAACCAATGAGCAACTGTGAAGACATCTTGACTGAACTATCTGACTCACGTTATTTTACTAAACTTGACATGACAAAAGGCTACTGGCAGATAGCTGTACATCCTGATAGTATACATCTGACTGCATTTGCCACACCTTGGGGTTTATACGAATGGTGTAAACTACCTTTCGGATTAGTCAATGCACCAGCGACCTTCGTCAGAATGACAAGAATTCTTTTGACAGACATTGCTAACATCATTTGGTACATGGACGACATTTGCATACACACAAAGGACATGACAGAGCACATAACAGCACTACAGCAGACATTTGACAGAATTAGACATCATGGACTGACTGTAAAACCTTCCAAAGTGGATATAGCCTTTCAGGAAATTTCATTTTTGGGCTATAAGATCTCAAATGGCTTTATATCAACTGACGATAACATCATGTCCAGAATTTTGAAATTGTCGCTTCCGACAACTAAGAAACAGTTGCGAAGTGTGTTAGGTCTGATAAACTATTATAGACAGTTTATTCCTCATTTTGCTGAATTGACCAAATGTTTCACTGATCTACTAACAAATAAACACCCCAATGTGATTGTAAACAGTGAATGTTTAAGGCCAGCATTTACGAAAATTCTTTCATTATTTTTCTAAATCACCTATTTTGAAATTGCCAAATTTGAATATTACTTTTAGATTAAGATGTGATGCGAGCTCCGTAGCCATTGGAGGTGTGCTTCTCCAAGAACACGACCAAATCTTGTACCCAGTATACTACGTCTCTCGAAAACTGAACACCAGCGAACGAAATTACAGTACACCGGAACTCGAGGCTCTTGCCATGGTATTTTCGGTACGTAAACTTTCTAGATTTTTGTTAGGCAAACATTTCATTATTGAAACAGATAATACTCCGCTGACAATTGTTACCAGAGGAACGCCTAGTAACAGCAGGGTGGCAAGATGGTCCCTTCTTCTGCAGGACTATAGCTATGAGGTTAACCACATAAAAGGTTCACAAAACTGTCTTGCAGACCTTTTGTCGAGATGTCCATACAACGAACCTAATACCCAGTCGACACCAGAGCACAGTGCAGAGGGTGTATAAAACTGCAACGTAGATAGTGCTCAGTACCACAGCCAATTGTGACAATGTGTCAGTAACGCTGTGTACACCATTGTGATGGGGAAGATTGTATCTCCCAATGTATATAATTTATGTACATATTGTGATTCTTATTATTATCATGCGAATGAATGAGTGTATAATTGTGCGATATGTGAAAGAATGAAATCAGTATTATGTAAACTAATGTGTTGTATAACTGTGAGATATGAGAAAGAATGTAATTATTATTGTAAATAAATATTATAACAACCAGACACTACGGAGAAGTGTCACGGGACAACACTAGAGGATCCAAGAAGTTACCAAGCCACTAAAACGTGAGGTAATCCTAAAGTATCCAGACCGAGGTGCCCAAGACGTTTTAACAAGGTACGAAAGATGACTGCGACAGTACAATCCGAGCAGAAGACGGAAGAGATGATCCAACAGCTGATAGTAACAACTACTACTCCGTTTATAGAAGATCCATCCAGAACGGACCAGCTTTGTTTGAATGACATCACAACACATGTAATAGTACAGCTGTATACTTCCGAGTTTTTGCATATTATTAAAAGTATATAAATGTATGACGTTGTATTAAAATGTGATTTAAAATATTCCCATATACGGAATTGTATATGTTGATTTGTATAGGATGTAATCTCAGCATCATAACTTGATTGCTTCTTTACAAACGTGACTTTTTGTGCACATTTGTCAATAAGGATCAAATTATGACACTAAGAAATGAGTTTGCAATTGTAATTTATGTCTTGTAAACGACGATAAATTATTGTTCCTAAATTTTCTGTATAATAACCAGGGGACATTATTCTAAATTGTTGGTGATATGTAAATATGTATTGTAACCATTAACATGTGTGCTTGATAAATAACATGTCAATGTAACATCGTTTAGATATGGACAGTATATTGCCAAAACTGTTGACCTTCATTAGAAACTCTAAATAGAGGTCTGATGGAGGAGTCATCTCAGAGGGAGATGCTCACGGCTTGACCTGATTATTTTAGTATTTTTGTTCTTGGTTGTGAGGTAGGGGCCAGTTTAGCCGATACCTACCGGACTAGCTGGGTCACAGCGAGGTAATGCCCATTAAATAGATTGTACTTGACTGTTGTACTTCATAGTGCAACATAAGTGGTGTATACATATTGTTGACTATTCACATGCATATATTTATGATAATTGTTAATGTATAATGTTCGACTTTGACATGTTTAAGAACACCTAGAGATATATTATACATGTAAGGAAATCCTTTCATGGAAAAGGGGTGTGGAGAGTGTCAAGGTCTCACATCCGAGGTTGCGACGCGTTGTCTGTACCAACGCCAGACAACATAACAACACGCAACCCTGAGTAATGTTAAACACGGCAGAGAGAACGCGGCGTCGTTACCGACGCCCGGATAGGTAGCCACGCACAGCAATTGAGTTCACCCCGTGAACCGTGCAGGGGACACCAGCTGACGCGAGCGTGTAAGCGTGTAAGACGCCAGAACTGGCAGACGGGCTTAGATCGTTGAACGGACAGGTCGCAAGGGAATGCGAGTTGAGTTTGAATCTGCCTTGAGAGCTAGCCTGTACGACAGTGGAAGACTGAGTCGAATGCTTGTATAGTTTAACTGTAAGTGAGATGTTTATTGCTTGCATGTATTATTATGTATTGTAGTGATCTTGTTCATGTTGAAATGATTGCTATAGATTGTCAGTGCGCGATGTTTGTGCGATAATTAATGCAGCGTGTCAATAAAGCGTGTGAATAATACTTTCGGATATTCACTTCGTGTGATTTGATAGTTTGATATTACTTCACACTTGCCAGAAAACGAGCTACTTGTCTTGTGTTAGGGCAAGACTCTGACATTAGTGACATTATGAGAGTGCCTTAAAAGCGTTTCCTCTGACCGCCTTGAAAGTGTTTACCACAGCGAAGCTCGCAGTAAAACATTCGTTTATGGAGCCTGTGCTCTGGCATGCGAGTCAAGTGACCAGACAAGCGAATCTGATTCTTCATTCGTAGAGTGTGGATACTGGGCATGGCCACTCTTTCAAGGACTTGAGTGTCTGCGATCTTGTGTGCCATTTAATTTTCAATAGCTTCCTAAGGTAGACTGTGTGGAAGTGGTTTAATTTCCTAGCGTGCAGCTGCTAAGCTGTCCAGGTTTCACAAGCACACAGCAGTGTGGATAATACCACTGCTTTGTAGATTTCAGCTTTGTTTGCAGGCTTATTCCATTTCTGTCACACATATTTTTCTAAAGTCTGCTAAAGGTCACGCAACCTTTAGAGATTCTTGCATTCACTTCGTCATCAATTATTAAGATGAAGCTTGGTGAAGTTGGAGAAAGAATGACTTGCGCGATAAATTGGATTACAGTGAGGAACAGTTTCGCAATTCGTTGACCACACTCTCCCACCTAAGTCGATCTGAATTCAGTGGCAAGACAAGTCAAGATAATTGGAGACGAAGACAGTTGCAGAGAATGACCAGGGCGCTCTACGCGTCTTACCATGCTCATTCCGTTCCACAACGCTTTGGAGGTAAACGCCGTCTTGCCCGTTTAGTCATCAATGATTTCTTCCGCTCAGTCTGCCGAATCATGTCTTCACATGCTTGGTAAGCATACCCTAGTTCATAGATAGGTTTGACACCGAATCGGTTACCCCTGCCTGGTTTGTCGGCATTTCACAGCCTTTGTCCAGGGGGTGGAGGGGTGGCAACTGTCGCATGCTGACAGATAGTAGGAGTGACAGGCGTGAGCTGGATATCTGGCTTGGACCAGTGAGGAATGGGCCCTGAAAAGTGCGCGACAGCCATCCTTACCAAAGCTACTACCACTGCTTATATTCAATGTACAATGAGAACATATTAGGAGACAACTTTGACTCACGCCCTTCTTATACACTAAAATGTTCCTACCAGATTGTTGATTCAGGCTGATAGATTAGCAGAGAATGCACCTCTTAGCGGTATCTTGCCTATGGACAAGGGAGAGGTGGATCGTGCGCTTGTGGGACCAGGTGGAGATGGCGGAGGAACAGATTGAGAACCCAAATGTGGAAAGAATGAGATTGTGGGGGATCGGCAGGGGTTCTGGAAGAATCTCAAAACTGAGAGGGAAGACCAGGAGAACATTTAACCAGATAGAGGTGGGCAACGGTGGTATGACTCTTCGCTGGATGTTGAACGAGGGGACTGAGCACGTATGGGAATGTCCTGAGTGCAGTGCTGTCGGTTCTTGACTCAACTCAACTGTTGATTCTTATATGCACTTTGTTATTCGCAGATCTTCGCCATCAATGTTCAGTTGCTTTAGTAATTTTGTTATTTCGTCATGTCTCACATTATCAAATGCTTTTGTGTAGTCTACGAAACACATACACTACACATATATATATATATATATATATATATATATATATATATATATATATATATATATATATATATACACACACATATATATATATATATCATTGTTTGTGCCCTTTTAATACACACTGTTCTTCATTAATTTCTTAATTTCTGTTTTAATCTTGTTTATTATTTTTTCTTAAATAATTATTCTCAGTAACAGCTTTTCCACGTGACTCACAACACTTATTTTGTGATGCTCTTCGTGTTGTACTGCGCCTGGTTTATTTACCTACTAGCTATGAAGGTGGATTTTAATAGATCACAACGAATGTGCCCACACGTGTAGAAATTGTATCTATATTTCGAATCTTAAAATCACCTAGAGCCTCAACTTCCTCCAATGCAGCGTTGTCTGGACCGGGCAGGGTGCATTTTCTTTCTTCATACAATGTAGAGCATCTCCAACAACCGCTGAAATCTATCTATCTATCTATCTATCTATCTATCTATCTATCTATCTATCTATCTATCTATCTATCTATCTATCTATCTATCTATCTATCTATCTATCTATCTATCTATCTATCTATCTATCTATCTATCTATCTATCTATCTATCTGTCTGTCTGTCTGTCTGTCTGTCTGTCTGTCTGTCTGTCTGTCTGTCTGTCTGTCTGTCTGCCTGCCTGTCTGTCTAACTACCTACCTACCAATATCTATCTATCTATCTATCTATCTATCTATCTATCTATCTATCTATCTATCTATCTATCTATCTATCTATCTATCTATCTATCTATCTATCTATCTATCTATCTATCTATCTAACTACCTACCTACCAATATCTATCTATCTCTATATCTACTATCTTACTAGAGTAACAAAGTCATCTTCAACAGTCATAGATCACATTTATGTAACTTGCTCAGACAACATCATAGAATGCGCCTGTACCCAATTGTGCAATGAGCGATCACTACCCAATATGCTGCACGTGGTCTAAACAAGGAATTAAAACTCCTAAACATAAACACATAAGTGTAAAATATAGAAGTTACAAACATTTCAACCAAAACGCATTTTTACAGGACTTGCTCAGTTCACCTCTAGACAATGTTTGTCAGCTTCCTGACCCGGATGATGCTCTGGAATTCTGGATGAAAACATTATTGAGTTTTTGATAGACATGTGCCAATCAAGGAAGTTCGAGTAAAACACAACGTCAAGCCACCTTGGATCACCCAGGAAATACTTGAAATTATGAGAGACAGAGATAAAGCACATAAAAAGCGGGATCTCAGCGCATACCGTACTCTTAGAAACAAAGTTCAATATACCATACGACGGGAAAAGAAAAATTACTTTAAGAACTTAGTAATGGATAAAACAAATAGTAAGGATATATGGAAGGCAATTAACATCTTGACAAACAAGTATAACTTCCGAAATTCTTTACCATCAAATCATATTACATGCGACCAATTCAGTAATTTTTTTCAAACTGACATAGACCAGTTGAAGGCTTCAATACCTAATTCTCCTTGCAACTTATCTTTACTGTCATCGTTATGCGAGAATAGATGCTCCGGCGATATTCTTTCCGACATACCGCTAATGACAATCACTGAAGTATTCACTTACCTCAGTAACCTAAAAAACACAACCTCATCTGGGTTAGATGGAATCAGCAACCGGATTCTCCGTTGTGCTGCGCCAGTGATCTGTATATCACTAACCTATGTATATAATCAGTGTCTCACCAAAGGCCACTTTCCATCAGCTCTCAAAATCGCTAAAGTGTACCCTCTTCTTAAATCTGGTTCATTGGACAATGGTCTCCCGAACAATTACAGACCCATTTCCTTACTATCATCACTATCTAAGCCACTAGAAAAACACATCCATAAAGTAACATTACAGTATCTAGTTCGCAACAAGCTTATTGTTGACAGCCAATCAGGATTTCGACCAAAATATTCGTGCCATACGGCCCTAACAAACATGATAGAAAATTGGCACCAGATTATAAACAACAACAGTCTATGTGGAACTGTGTTTATTGATTTCAAGAAAGCATTTGATATGATAGACCATGTCATTTTAATTAAAAAACTCGAGACAATGAAAATTGGCCTTAATGTAGTCACTCTAATATCATCTTTTCTATCAAACAGAAAGCAAGTAGTATCACACAATAAATCTCTGTCTCAAACCACTACCTTTAATATTGGAGTACCGCAAGGCTCTATTCTTGGCCCTCTATTATTTGCCATATATATTAACGATCTACCTTTGCATCTTTCGTCGTCCTGCGATCTATTTGCAGATGACTGTACGGTGTACACAAACGCTGAAAACTGTATTTTACTGGAGTCGTCTTTACAACAAGAATTAAATAATGTAGTTAAGTGGAGCTATTCAAACCGTATGCAAATTAACATCACTAAAACAAAAGCAATGTTATTAACAACCAGACAAAGACTTCAAACTCTAAGCCCACACACATCACTTCAACTTCACATCGATAACATGCCAGTAGAAAGTGTAATTGAGCACAAAACATTAGGCCTAATCATTGATAGAAACCTAACCTTTAATTCCCATGTTCAAGCGCTCATTAAACAAACAGCGAAAAAAGTCTATCAACTCGCCAAGATTAAAAACTTCCTTGATGAGGACACAAGGAAACTATTCTATACTTCTCATATACTGACACACTTTGACTACTGCTCTACAATCTGGGACGGTTGTTCTAATTCAAACACCAAGCGACTTTACTCACTCCAGAAACGGGCCATGAGTCTAATTTATAGCAAACATTTATCTGACAATCCTAGCCTGTATAAACGCCTTCAGTTACTACCTTTCCGCAAACGCCTGCTTTTCAATAAAGCTAAACTAATTCACAAAATCCTGCATGGGAATGCCCCAAATTACCTTTGGTCTTTGTTTAAATATAATGCTAGACACAGTAAACGTTTAAATATACTACACATTCCGAAGCCTAGGATTGACTTATACAAAACAAGCTTAACGTACTCTGCATCTCAGCTGTGGAACAATCTTCCACAAGAAATCAAAGACATCACCAATCCCTATTCATATAATGGCAAATTATTCGAACACTATCTCAATACGGATTACCTTCCCCCTTAATAATTGAGATAATAATAATAATAACAAAACCCTAGTATAACAGCCAATCACGTTTTTGTAGGCCAGTATATTCCACATGGCTAATAACAAGTGTCAGACCATTATCTAATATTACTGTGTCGTGTAGTTTTGATGTTTGCATTTGGCCCATGCCTTTATAATGCATATCTTTTATATTGTTACTGTTCTTTGTTAGCCTTGAATGATGTGTGAATGAAATAATGTATGAAAGAGAATGATAGAAGGGCAGAATGTTAGACGGGCCTGCGTGCCCAATTCTTAACCCTTTGAAAATAAAGTTTGTTCTATCTATCTATCTATCTATCTATCTATCTATCTATCTATCTATCTATCTATCTATCTATCTATCTATCTATCTATCTATCTATCTATCTATCTATCTATCTATCTATCTATCTGCCTGCCTGCCTGCCTGCCTGCCTGCTGTCTGTCTGTCTGTCTGTCTGTCTGTCTAACTACCTACCTACAAATTTCTATCTATATCTATATCTATCTATCTATCTATCTATCTATCTATCTATCTATCTATCTATCTATCTATCTATCTATCTATCTATCTATCTATCTATCTATCTGCCTGCCTGCCTGCCTGACCACCTGTCTGTTCTGTCTGTCTATCCGGAAACTGCAGACGTTTGAATTCGAATGGCATATCTGTTGGAATCATTGAGATGCGAGGCAACAGTACATCTTCTCCTTTAAATTTCACACTTAAAATTGTAGCCGGGAAGGTTAACCCGGTCAACAAATGCCCACAGAAGTCGGATGTGTCGGCCTAACGGCGCAAGAACGCAGCTCTGCTGTAAACAGGCACAACGCAATCACGTCCGAAGAAAAAAAAAACTCCGGATGAACTCAGCAGAAGAAGAAGAAATTGTAGCTTCGATGATATTGTTCAGAGTTAGAAAATGTTCACGTATCTAAAATAGATCCATTTTTTTAAAAACTTTGAAGATGCCTTAAATTTATATCACTTTGTTTATACCAGATACGACTGTGATTCACAGAGAGTATATGTTCGACTCTTTCCCGTTCCTGTTGCGGGAAAAATGGGTTCGAAAATTTTCACGTTTTTAAAATAGATGCATTATTTTTATGAAAACTTTGAAAATGCCTTAAAGATTTTATCACTACATTATAACGCATATGACTGTATATAACTATTTTAAACATTTGATAAAACTTTAAGAAAAATACAACAATTATTTAAATTACATAATATAGCAATGTTACTAAAAGTAATGTCCCTTGATATAACTTTTGTTGTTAAATCCCTTAATTAGACGTCTTTCCTTTCAATATTGATTTAATGCGCAGATAACTGTTTTTAAACTAACAAACTATGCCAGTTGGCTGCGCGGGAATGAGAAGAACATCTGTAGAAAATTTCATCTCAATCGGATGGACCATTCGGGAACGCATAAAGGACACACAATGACACAAACAAAGACACATTCTCTGATATATATATGTATATATATATATATATATATATATATATATATATATATATATATATATATATATATATATATATATATATATATATATATATATATATATATATATATGTGCCGGCTTCCTGGCCTAGAGATTAGCGACTTTTCTAAGTAATCTCGTATACTCTCGTTGGTAACATGACGACGGTGAGAATCAGCAGTGGTTCGAATCTCGTCGGTAACTTACGGGGTATGTGAGCCGGCCGCTCAGAAAGCAATGACAAACTACTGAGCGTAATCTTGCCAAGAAATCAACATACAGCTGAAAGATGCTGATGTTGACAGCGATGTCCTGTAAAGGATATGCAAACATTTCGTTTAATACACACACACACACACACACACACACACTTAAATTGTGATCCTGTCTATCTATTATCCCTGAAATCATGCATTTTTCTATGTAATATCCATGGAATAATGAATCTTTCTATCTAATATCCCTAAAATAATGAAAGTGTCTGTCTTTTCCCATCTGAAATGCACACCATTTACGTCTAATGTCCACTAAAGTATGCACTAATATTTAACAACATCTATTCCTTTAGGTTATTCAGCATGCTATTATTTAGATCGTTATACGTTTACCTTCTGCATTGATCTATGTGAGGAGGAGTCTACAATAAGAGACTGCTGTCAACGGTTTTGGGGAGATGAATGCATACAAGGTCAGTGAAGCATCCTTGAAGAATGCATGTGATAGCATTATTAGAACTGATGATACCTTCACAAATGTTCATTTTAAACATCCATGCTCGGCGTGGAACATAACTCTCAAATAGTTATTGTTCATTTGTGTTTCTTAAAACGGATCAGTTAACTGCACTCGATAAGACATTTTTGCTTGTTGCTACCCACTGTTGTCAAGCTCTCGTCCCGTACTTCCTCTTTGTGAATATTCCTATTATATATTTGGTGTTTTAATTTCATATTTATTTTATTTATCTATATTTGTTTTGCTAGAGACTACTGATATTGAAGAAGGCTGGGTATTAAAGACGATAAAACAAAGAAAATTGAAATATTTCGGTCACTTACAACGTCACAAAAGTTTGGAGAAAACAATAATGGAAGTGTATATGCAATGAATGAATGAGTGACTACTGAAATGTAATGTTCTTTTTATTCTTACTTATTTCATTGATATTTGTCTGAGTTTGTATTGTACGTCATTCATTCATTCAGTAGCATGTCCTTTGCAGAACCTCGCTCCCATAACAACCCGCCGGAAAACCCCTCGATCACAAGCAAGATGTCCCGCGTCTGATACACCCAACCGGAGATCATCCGCCACATCCTGCACCCATCTTCTCTTTGGCCTTCCTCTTCCTCTCTTCCCAGGCATATACCCTCCATTATTGTTCTCTCCAAACTTTCGTGACGTTTCAAGTGACCAAAATACTTCAATTTTCTTTGTTTTATCGTCTTTAATAGCAAACCTCCTTCAATATTCAACTCTTGAAGTATGGATGCATTTGTTCTTTTCTTTACCCAAGATATTCTTAGAACTCGTCTATAACATTTATATTCAAAGGCGTTTATGCGCTGTTCAGCTTGTTTAGTAAGTGTCCATGCCTCACAGGCGTATGTTGCAATGGGAAAGATGCATGCTCTTAAAAATCTAATTTTTGTAGTTCTGTCTGTCCCACTCCATAATTTATTCAGTCTGTTTTAGTCTTTGAAGAGTAATCGATAGTCGCCGTTTAATTTCTTTCATTGTGTCACCGTTATTGGTAATCAATGACCCAAGATATTCAAAATTTTCCACCACCTCCAATTTTCCCTCATTAATGTATATTTCTTTCTCCATTGTAGTTTTATCTGTATGCATTATCTTTGTTTTTGCTATGTTAAGATATAAGTTGTGATTTTCACTATTCAATTGGGTTGAGGCTATTAGGTTTTCTATGCCATTCTGTGTTGTGCATAGTAATACTGTATCATCAGCATATCGAATCTCTGGTATGTCATGACCGCCGATATTTAGGGCATCATATAGCTCCCTGTTTATATCATCTCTTACATTTCTCATTATATTTTCGGCGTACAGGTTAAACAAATAGGGTGACAGCACGCAGCCCTGACAGACTCCTTGCTTGATGTCAAACCAATCTGATGTCTCGCCATCTATTCTAACTGCTGCTTGTTGGTCTATATAGTGCATTTTTATGAGTTGTACTACATGTGATGGAAAGCCCATATTGCTCACGATTTCCCAAAGTTTCTGATGTTGTACACAGTCAAATGCCTTTGAATAATCCACAAAAATTGAGAATAGGTTTACATTAAATTCTCTGCACTTCTCTATTATTAAACGCATGTTGAATATGTGATCTCTTGTTTCTCTTCCTTGTCTAAATCCAGCTTGAACCACGTTAATCTCTTCTTCCATTTTCTTACGAAGTCTTCCCATTATGACTTTTAGTAGAATTTTACTTGCATGACTGATCAGGGCAACAGTTCTATAGTTTGTGCATAATTTCAGGTTGCCATTTTTTGGTATTGGAATGAAGATAGTTCTCTTCCAATCTTTTGGCCATATACCATATTTCCAAATCTTTGTACATAATGCATGATATATGTGTATGCTTTCTTCTCCTCCCGCTTTAATTAGTTCAGCTGGTATCTCATCACATCCAGGTGATTTACCATTCTTCAGGTTCTTTATAGCCGAAGCAATTTCATCTAATGAGGGTTCAGGTTCTGTCTCTGCTGTCATTGGCTCATGTATCTCATTCATATCCTCACTGTCACTCACATCATACATTCCCGCAGAAGTCGGATGTGTCGGCCTAACGGCGCAAGAACGCAGCTCTGCTGTAAACAGGCACAACGCAATCACGTCCGAAAAAAAAACTCCGGATGAACGAAGAAGAAGAAGAAGACATCATACATTCCACTGCAGTACTCCTGCCATCTTTCTAGAATTTGTCTAGATTCTGTTAAGGTATTTCCCATCTTGTCACAGATAACATTCAATTGAGGTTGAACATTTCTTGTCAATACCTTCATTTCTTTGAACATTTCATAATCTCTTCCAGTCTTATGGTATTGCTCTATTCTGGTACAGCAATCTTGTATATATTGATTTTTGTCCTTTCTTGTGTTCTTTCTTATTTCTCGAGTTAAAGATTTATACTTCATCCCGCTGTTATCGGTTTCATCTCCTTTCTATTTCAGTTCCCTTCGTTGTTTTATTAATTCAACTTGTCTGATGTAATCCATGGCTTAAGTTGCTTTTTCTTGGTCGGAATGAAATCTTTGGCTGCAGTTATCAAGATATCTCTAGCTTGTACTGGCAGTTCATCAGGTGTCATTTCCTCTTGTACAGACATCAAGACCCCAAAGCGATTCCTAACTTCTATGTTGTATGCATCCGGTATTTTTGTGAGATCAAAACGAAGTGGCCTTGGTCCTCGGGTAAGCTTTTTGAGTTTTAATTTCAGATCTGCTTCTAATAACTAATGATCTGTATCACAGTCTGCACTACGTAGGGTTTTTGCAGATGTTATGCTTGATCTCTGTATTCTTTGTATTAAAATATAATCTATCTTATCTTTGGTAATACTGCCCGGGGACTTCCATGTGAAGAGTCTTCTTGGATGTTGTTTAAAAAGCGTGTTGGCTATCGTTAACTCATTTTCTGTGCAAAATTCAATTAATTTGTCACCTGCATCATTTCTATTTCCTAATCCAAATTTTCCTAAAACGTGTCTCTCATTTTCAGTTCTTCCTGCACCTACTTTTGCATTAAAATATCCCATTATTATTGCTATATCAATATGACCAATCTTATTTAATCTGTCTTGTAGTGTGCTGAATTGTACGAGGGTAAGATAATAAGTAAGTCACAAATGGCTGTAGAAAAATAACTACACATGATAACAGCTTCAAACCAGTATTTTTTTTTTTTTTTATACATACAGTGTCCCATTATTTCTAACATAATTTCCACCAACATTACGCACTTATCAGATCGTTTTATCAGTCCTCCCAAACCGGCTGCATAGAACTGCGTGTTTTGGTTTCATTGACAGAACTGTGTGACCTACTTATTGACTCGCCATCGTAACTTTTTCTACCCAGCTGTGCGCCGCTTTACGGGTCACACATTTGTCAGCATAAACACTGACAACCAACCTTGGCGGGAGACATTTCGCGAATGACGCCGAAGTTGAATGTGAAATGAAAACGTGGTTTAAAAAAACAGAGCAGGCAGTTCTATGCAGACGGTTTGGGAGGACTGATAAAACGATGGGATAAGTGCATCAAAGTTGTTGTCATATTTAATTATTTTTCTGAAGCCATTTGTGACTTACTTATTAACTTACCCTCGTATTATTACTTTATTTTCGTCGATTCCCCCACCCATGCATTAATTTGTTTGACAAAAACAGAGACCATAGACCGGCATGTTTATATGTTTGTTTTTACTGTGTATTCTCAGGATTTACAATACATGCTTGTTTTATTTATGCGTGCAAATATACATATATACATGCAATCATTTCAACAATATCTGCAATCTTAACAATAACTACAGTTTCCATAACTAACATGTCAACATTAACTATAATTATAGTAAAAACTGCAAACAATATCAGCATTTTTAACAATAATTATTTAAACAATAACGTTTGAAATCTGAATAATAACTCAAATTTGTACAAGTATAATCTGAAAATTAACTACATTTTAACAATAACTATAATGTTTAACAATATCTACAGTTTTAACAATAACTGCAATCTGAACAATAACTACAATTTCAACAATAATTTTAAACGAACAATCATGACTATTTGATCAAAAACTACAAATTGAACACTAATTAAAATCTAAAATTCTAAATAATACCTACAATTTCAACAGTAACTACAATCTGTACAATAACTTTTTTTTTCCGCGTTTCCATCCTGTTTCAGGATATTGCGGTCAACACCAGCATCTTTCAGCTGTATGTTGATTCCTAGGCTAATTACGCTCATCAGCACGCCACGACTTTCTGAGCGACCGGCTCCATACTCTCATAAGTCACTTTTTGCGATTCGAACCACTGCTAATTCTCATCGCGTCACGTGACGAGAGTATTCGGGGTTAGCGGAGAAAGCTGCTAACCCCTCGGCCATGGAACCGGCATAAATAACTACAATATTAAAAATAACTACAATTTGAACACTACCTGCAACATGAACAATAACTTCAATTGAACAATAACTACCATCTTAACAACTAAATTTTGAACAATATCTATAAAGTGAACATTAACTGCAATTTGAAGAAACACTAATGTTTTAACTATAATAGATTGTGAACAACAATTACAATATTAAGAACTACAATGTAAACAATAAATACATCTGAACAATACCAACAACTGTACATTTCCAAGATTTTCAGTTCTCTTTATAACAACCACATTCCTAGAGAGTGATTGATTTGCTTATACATCGTATATTTTTCTTTCCACAAAATTGAAAATAATTGAAAATTGATATAGACCTCAACTTGGCATTAGGTTGGCTTATCTATTACCAGGGCAAATGACTGGACACTTTTGGCACAAGGATACCTAGGCTTATGACTGGACACTTTTTACACTGAGTTAACTGGGCTCATGACTGAACACTGTTGGCATTGAGATAACTGGTCACATGATTGAACACTCTGGCACTGAGATAACTGGGCTCATGACTGAACACTGTTGGCATTGAGATAACTGGTCACATGATTGAACACTCTGGCACTGAGATAACTGGGCTCATGACTGAACACTGTTGGCATTGAGATAACTGGTCACATGATTGAACACTCTGGCACTGAGATAACTGGGCTCATGACTGGACACTTTTTACACTGAGATAACTGGGCTCATGACTGAACACTTTTGGCTCTGTGATAACTGGGTTCATGACTGGACACTTTTTACACTGAGGTAAATGGGCTCATGACTGGACACTGTTGGCACTGAGATAAATGGGCTCATTACTAGACAATGTTGGCACTGAGATAAATGGGCTCATTACTGGACAATGTTGGCACTGAGATAACTGGACACATGACTGGACACTTTTTACACTGAGATAACTGGACACATGACTGGACACTGTTGGCACTGAGATAACTGGGCACATGACTGGACACTTTTGACAATGAAATACCTGGGCACATGACTGGACTCGGCTGAAAATGAAATACCTGGGAACATGACTGGATTTGGCTGAGAATGAAATACCTGGGATACCTGGGAACATGACTGGATTTGGCTGAGAATGAAATACATGGGAACATGACTGGACTCGGCTGACAATGAAATACCCGGGAACATGACTGGGCTCGGCTGACAATGAAATACCCGGGAACATGACTGGTCTCGGTTGACAATGAAATACCTGGGCACATGACTGGACTCTTATGGCAATGAAATACTTAAGCATATATCTGAAATATGTTGTCAATGAAATAACTGGACATATTGCTGGACCCTGTTGATAATGAAACACCGGGGCACATAACTGAACTCTGATCACAATGAAATACCTGGGCACATGACTGGACTCTGATGACAATGAGATACCTGGGCAAATAACTGGACTGGACATAGGCACATTACTGGACTGTGTTAACAATGTTAACAATATGAGCATATGACTGGATTCTATTGAAGATGAAATACTTAATCATATGACTGAACTCTGTTGACAGCGAAATACCTGAGCATATGTGTGAACTATGTTGAAGGTGAAATACCTGAGGACTCGAATGGACTTTGTTGACAGTGAAATGCCTGGGAATATTGCTGGATTGTGTTGATAATGAAACACCTAGGAATACTGCTGCACTCTATTGACAATGAAATATGTAGGCATATGGCTGGACTTTTTTGACAATGACATACCTGGACACATGACTGTACTCTGATGACAAGGAAACATCTGAGCATATTACTGGACTCTGGTGACGGTGAAATAGATTAGCATATGACTGCCTTTGTTAACAGTAAAATACCTGAGCAAATGACTGGATTCTGTTGACAATAAAATACCTGAGCACTTGACTGGACTCAGTTGACAGTGAAATACATGAGCATACAACTGTTGACAATGAAATACCTGAGCACATGATTGCATTCTGTTGACCATAAAATACCTCGAGATATTGCTGGAATCTTTTGACAACGAAATAACTGTGAAAATTGCTGGCCTCAGTTGACAATGAAATACCTAGGCATGTGTCTGGACGTTTTTGAGAATGAAATAACGGGGCACATGACTGGACTCGGATGACAATGGAATACCTGGGAATATGAGTGGACCATGACGACAATAAAATACCTGGGTATATAACTGGACTGTGTTGACAATGAAATACCTACACAAATGGCTGGACTGTTGACAATAAAATACCTGGGCTATATGTATGGACTATGTTGAAAATACATTACACTGGCGCCATTGTCTTGACAGACGATAGTTTAGTACAGTGTGCTTCAAAAAGGCTTAATAACTACGACCCATGGCGGTGACGCGTGTGGCTGATAAGGCCAATTTGCGCACTAATTGTTCGTCTACAGTGGATGCAATAACTTTCTCCTTTGTCTTTATTCCATTTCTGATAGTTGCCCTCCATGCAACACGTTCAGTGGAGCCTTGCTCTCAATGTGCATTATTAATGCCTGTATCAATCATGTCCCGCTTACACACATCTTTGTATCGTAGTAAAATCCGACCCTGAGATCTCCTACACATCTGTAAAATAAATAAAATAAAAATATGTCTTTTGGTATTATACCATCATCCATCCTCATAACGAAGACTGAGCATAGAACACGCCATCGCACAACCTGATCATTCCAATACTTCAGTAGTTTGTGATTTTGTCTTGCCACTTTATACCAAGTATTCTTCGCAGACACCGCATATGAAAGCTGTTTAAACGTTTCTCTTGGTGCGAGTAAATTGTACAGGCTTCAATGCCATAAGGAAGAGTATTAAGGACACAGGCTTGATAGACAAGGACTTTTGTTTTTTCAGTAAGCTTCCTGTTCTCCCAGACTCCTTTTGCTAACCGGTTCATTGTTGTTGCTGCCTTACCAATCCGGATGTTGATTTCCTGATCTAGGGATAATTTGCTATTTACCTCTGATCCTAGATATGCAAAATAAATGGTCTATTATCTCCAGTTAGGCGTCGTCAATAAAGATTGATGGTACTCCATGTGGACCTTGGGAGACAATATGTGACCTCTTTTTGGTAATTGTTAAAGAAAATTCAGAACAAAGCATTGGAGGAATGCAGATAGAAGTCACTGTAATTCTTCCGCAGAGTGAGTCATAATTCAGCATTATCTGCAAAACGCAACTCTCTGATAAGTACCCTCCTCATTTTGGTCTTGGCCTTCAATCTACTGAGCATTGTAGAAGCCGCCATTGAAGCGTGAGTGAATGTATATACCACCATCCTGATCACGAAAGGCATATTTCAGTAGAAGTGAAAAGTATATTCCACAGAGGGTCGGAGCTAGTACACAACCTTGCTTAACTCCACTCTTGATGTCAAACTCTTCTGACGTTGCACATCAAACTTGATTATACCCTTCATGCCTGTGTTTAACGATTTCACAATGGACAGAAGAGTTGGTGGACAGCCTATCTTTTCTAGTGCCTTGAACAGACTCTCACGACTGACCAAATCAAATGCCCTTTTGAGGTCAACGAAGGCAATAAACAGTTGTTGATTTTTTTCCAGGCATTTTCTTGCATTTTTTCGCAATGAGAATATCATATCAATGGTAGACAGGTTCTGTCGGAAGCCGCAATGTGATTCGGGGTAGACTTGATCTCCCAGGACTTGAAATCTGCTCAGAACAATTCTGGCAAATACTTTCCAAACAATACACAGAAGTGAGATTCCTCTATAGTTGTTACATTCGCTCCGGTCGCCCTTGTTCTGTTATGATGCTTGAATCTTTGAAATCCTGTGGGACTTGTCCTTCTCGTCAGCATAGCTCTATTAGCTGGTGGATCTGTGGAGTGAGTGTGTCTTGCCCACTCCTAATGACCTCTATTGGAATCCCGTCCTTACCTGGAGCCTTGCCAGATGCAAGTTCATTTATAGCACACTTAACTTCTGTTATAGTGGGAAGTGTGTCCAGGTGGTCAAGAGTTGGTAGAGCCTCTATGGCATTGAGGTCACCACCCGTTCGTTTGGTCTCACATGAAAAAAGCTTTAAACAGTGAACTACCCATCTATCCATCTGCTGTTTCTTATGAGTTATGATTTCTCCAGTCAAGGTTTTCAGCGGTGCACTTCTTTTGATCGTTGGATCACATGCTCTCTCTATCCCTTCATACATGCTTCTGATGTTTCCCGTATCACTTGCGTTTTGAATTGATTCACATAACTTAATCCAATAGTCATTTGCACACTGTCTGGCAGCCTTTTGCACATCCTTCCTAGCTTGCTTCAGCTCACTGAGAGTGTTATGCGTTGTTCTTTCCTTGTTTCTTGAAAGATCAATCTTCTTTTTATCAATCAAGCGCTGCAGTGTCTGGCTGTTTGCCGCAAACCAGTCGTGCCTCTTATTATCCACGGTGCGGTAACCCCTACCACAGTTTTATAAAGAGTTTGGCTAGACCCTGTTGACAATGAAATACCCAAAGCTCGTTCTGAAAACATGACCAGCCCTGGTCTAACCCCAGCCAACAAGTGTCTGCTTTTCTTAACCATGATCTGTTGACGTCATTAATTGCCACTGTGTAGATTGATTGATTGATTGATCTAGGAACCGACATAACAGCATTCTGAGCATTCTCATAGGCGCTCCGTCCCCATTCTCAGCAGCTTGCGAAGAGTTCCAACACTATAGCAATCTGATTATATGTCCATCTCACCTTTCCTCTGGGCGTCGAGCGTCGGACCAGATCCCATCGTGAATTTCCAATACCGGAATTGTTCACCTCGCCTATTTCTGACCTCGGGGAGGGAAAATAGAATTCTGTAATACGTCCCAATGGAGATGGTACTTCAGTGCCGGGAGGGACAATAATCTCTACATTAGTCTCTCTTCTATTTATGCAATCCATCCTCAGAACTCACACGACCTTAATAATAACATCGATATCGCAGTTAAGCTTTACACCTACCGTTTATAAAGGCGTTTAAAAAGCGAGAGTATCAGTTTCATTGCACCGGGGTTTGTCCCATATGGCTCAGTCTCTTTCCGCAGGGTGGCCTGTCGAAAGTATCGCACAAAGTGCGATCACTGTAGCTCCAGCGACGACCCCCGGTGTCTCCGAGAAAAACACTTGTGAATCGAAAGACATGGCCCGGAATCGAACCCACAGCTTCGGTGCGCGAGGCAGACTGCTTTATCACTTCGCCACGGAGAACAGGGTATTCACAAAGAACTAGGCAGCCAGTGGTTACCGAGTAAACAACGAACTAGGACAGACAATGTTTAACTGAGAATACAACCAACTAGCCAGTCAGTGGTTACTAAGTAAACAACCAACTAGACAGTCAAAGGTTACTGAGTAAACAACCAACTAGCAAGTCAAAGGTTACTGAGTAAACAACCAACTAGCCAGTTAAAGGTTACTGAGTAAACAACTAACTAGCCAGTTAAAGGTTACTGAGTAAACAACTAACTAGCCAGTCAATGGTTACTGAGTAAACAACCAACTAGCCAGTCAAAGGTTACTGAGTAAACAACCAACTAGCCAATCAGTGGTTACTGAGTAAATAACCATCTAGCCAGTCAGTGGTTACTGAGTAAACAACCAACTAGCCAATCAGTGGTTACTGAGTAAACAACCAACTAGCCAGTTAGTGGTTACTGAGTAAACAACCAACTAGCCAGTCAGTGGTTACTGAGTAAACAACCAACTAGCCAATCAGTGGTTACTAAGTAAACAATAAACTAGCGAATCAGTGGTTACTGAGTAAACAACCAACTAGCCAGTCAGTGGTTACTGAGTAAACAACCAACTAGCCAATCCGTGGTTACTGAGTAAACAACCAACTAGCCAATCCGTGGTTACTGAGTAAACAACCAACTAGCCAGTCAGTGGTTACTGAGTAAACAACCAACTAGCCAATCCGTGGTTACTGAGTAAACAACCAACTAGCCAGTCAGTGGTTACTGAGTAAACAACCAACTAGCCAGTCAGTGGTTACTGATTAAACAACCAACTAGCCAATCCGTGGTTACTGAGTAAACAACTAACTAGCCAATCCGTGGATACTGAGTAAACAACCAATTAGCCAGTCAGTGGTTACTGAGTTAACAACCAACTAGCCAGGCAAAGGTTACTGAGTAAACAACCAACTAGCCAATCAGTGGTTACTGAGTAAACAACCAACTAGCCAGTCAGTGTTACTGAATAAACAACCAACTAGCCAGTCAGTGGTACGAGTAAACAACCAACTAGCCAGTCAGTGGTTACTGAGTAAACACCAACTAGCAACGTGTACTGAGTAAACAACACAGTGGTTACTGAGTAAACAACCAACTAGCCAGTCAGTGGTACTGAGTAAACAACCAACTATGCCATCATGGTTTACTGATAACACCACTATCCCGTCAAGGTTACTGCAGTAACAACTACTAGCCAGTCACTGGTTACATAGGTAAACACCAACTAGCCAATCAGTGGTTACTGAATTCAACAACCATCATAGCCAGGCAACGGTTTACTGATAAACAACCACAGCGAATCGTGGTTACTGAGTACAACAAACTAGCCAGTCAGTGGTTACTGAGAGGAGACAACCA
The DNA here is from genome assembly GCA_014155875.1 of Cepaea nemoralis. Classification (NCBI taxonomy): domain Eukaryota; kingdom Metazoa; phylum Mollusca; class Gastropoda; order Stylommatophora; family Helicidae; genus Cepaea; species Cepaea nemoralis. The sequence continues at coordinate 2 of JACEFZ010009704.1, read as the reverse complement.
AC